>JACGAQ010000923.1:0-80800 GCA_014119065.1 Orius insidiosus
TTCATCGAGAACAATCATTTCTAATACCTAAAAAAATATAAATTAATTTTTTAAATAAATGGAGCATTAATTATGTTTTTTATGGTAAATGATAAGAAGATTGTAAAATTAAGCAGCCAACTGAGTAAAGGGAAGCTTATTAATAGCTCCTAAGGGACTATTGAAAATCAAATTTTAGGTTAGTTGAGACTTGTGTTAATTGGCTTAGGGGAAGAACTTCAGGCGACTTAGTTGACAATAGTGGTGCTATCTTGCGTCAAATGAAAAGACTTCTTTGGCATAACTTTTTTAATAGATTTTAACTTTACATTTTAATTATTGCGTCTGTATCAATAATAAAAATTAATTTTTTAAATAAGTAGAGCATTAATTATGTTTTATGGCGAAATGATAAGATTGTAAAATTAAGCAGCCAAACTGAGTAAGGGAAGCAAGGTTAATGATTTTACTATCAAACAATTAACCAATAATGGAGGAAGAAATGACTGTGATAACGGGTATCTCACGACGAGTTTCTGCTTAAAAAGCCTCGTCAGGTGAGCTATTCCCTCTATCACAATCTATCTGTTCACTGAGGTGTGAGTGGCTCTATCTCTTGGAGAACGGTGGCGGCGGTGAGCTTTAGGGAGACGGTTTGTTTCCAGCTTCCCGCTCTATCTACTAAATCTCTGGAGATGAGTTCACAGTGAAAAGTTAGAAATTATTTTATATCCGTTATCACAGTCATTTGAGGCGCTCCGGGTACGAAGGGCGAACTCAACAAAACGTAGTTTCGAGATATATCGCATTTAAAGTTTTATGTTTCGGGCGAACTCAACAGAAAAGTCATGCCCTGGAATGGGAAAAGGAGTGGGGGTTGTGGACTAGGATGTGCGTGGAGTTCGCCCTTCGTACCCACTCGGATATCGCAGTTAGAGCTTTGCCGCATATCGGTCTTACGTATTTTAAAGGGGAAAAAAGGGCAAACTCAATATAAAAATTATATGGGTGTATTCATCAAAAGGTCTAGAATCTGAAAAAAAAAAAAAAAAAAAAAAAAAAAAAAAAAAAAAAAAAAAAAAAAAAAAAAAAAAAAAAAAAAAAAATTGTCCGATGTTGAGTTCGCCTTCGTACCCGGAGCGCCTCATTTCTTCCTCTATTATTGATTGATTTGTTTGATAGTTCATAACGTTTTTTGAAAAGAGGTTTTAGGGAATGGGTCTCCAGACCCAAAATAGTCAAAATGACCCCCCAAAAGAGTCAAAAAGAGTCTACCACAGTACCTGCTTTTCTGACGGTAACTTCCATTGTGGTAAAAAAGATTCGGGTCTCGATGTCTCATCCTGTATTTGTTGAGTAAAGTGACGACTTCTCTGCACGTCGTTTGGTAGTTTATTCCCAGTGTTTTGTATTCGATGTCAGGCCTTAGACATTTCGCATACTTTAATCGCGCTCTGAAAAAAAAAAAATTTTTATTAAATTTTAATATATAATTTTACAAAACAATTAACCAATAATAGAGAAGAAATGACTGATAACGGTATCTCACGACACGTTTCGGCTTAAAAAGCCTCGTCAGGTGAGCTATTCCTACCACAATCATTTCTATTTTCACTGTGAACCTATCTCCGAGAGATTTAGTGGATACAGCGGGAAGATGGAACAACCGTCTCCCTAAAGCTCACCGCCGCCACCGTTCTCCAAGAGATAGAGCCACTCACCAGGGATAGCTCACCTGACGAGGCTTCTTAAGCCGAAACGCGTCGTGAGATACCCGTTATCACAGTCATTTCTTCCTCTATCATTGGTTTGATAGTAAAATCAATAACCTTGCGGAATACGCAACAAAAATTAAAGTGTCAATGTTAAATAAGTCCTCCATTCGCTGAAGGAGGGGTTATAAAAATGGAGAGGACGGATGTGAACAAGATCTTCTGTGTTTTCAAAAGGCCGGAAATCTGAGAGCACGTGGACACAGAGATCGTCTTTGTCGAGGGGTAAGTTTATCTACCCTGACCACACTTTGACATTTTAGATAAGAGCAAGGAAAAAAACATGATTTATAGATATGGTCCAAAAAACCGGAAATAGGTTTTTTTGAAAGTCTATATTGTATTAGAAATAAAGCCAAGGTTATTGCCTTGAGTTTGGCAAGAAAATGTTTTTCTTGAAGGTTGGCCTTCTTTTGTTTCTGAACTTCTTGGCTAAAGAGTAGGCTTCCGATTCGGTCATTGCTTACGTTTAGTCGAAGGCTTTTGTACCGTTCTCCGTGTAATTGGTATTAGTCTTGGCTAAACGATCTTATGGTTATCGTGTCACAAAGAACAATAAAAAGTCAAGAAAGTTTTTCACAGCTATTGATTTTCAATGCTTTAAGGTATTTAAATATTGAAAAGGTAGAAAGTTTAAGTTTGTGGTGGTGCTACGTGAGAAAAAGTGAAGCGACTTTAGATCATTTTTTAATCTTCATCGATGAACGGTTTCTTTGCGGCTGAGGCCATGAAAGCACTTATTTCAAGTCGATTTTTACATAAGTTTCATTCAAGGGCGTAAAATGGAAGCGTGTGATAGTGCGGACACAGAGGAATGTCGAAGGGAAAAGAAAGGGCAAACAACGGACCGGAACGGAAGGAAAAGAAGAAAAAAAAGGATGATGAAGAAATGGAATTCCTCGTGTGGGAGTCTCATAGATCCGCGGCTTCACGGCCCCTAATCGCTACCGGACACAATAACCACAGGTCATCCATTAATAAGAAGGAATGAAAAGTACGTCGTTATCTTTTTCTCTGTCATCATTGTAACAAATAAACAGTCACCGCTGAATGGGCTCCCGTATCTTCGGCTTTACCGTAAGAAAATTACCATTTATTTATGTGATTTCCAGCTTTGGATGCTGTATATGGACAGGTGACATCGGAGGGTACTTTGGAAGACGCAGCTGCCGAGGACTTCCTCCCCTTCGCGAGGCACGAGCACAAAACACGTGCACCCTACAAAACGGAAATGGAGATCCTTTTACTCCACCTGCGGGGATTCAAAAAGCGCCCTTGAAAAAAGATTGAGTAACGCGCACAGGTGCAGGAATTTAAAAAAGTTTTTTTGTTATAAGCTCCATTTTTAAAATGTTTTTGGCAGGCGTAGTTACGGGTTAAGGCTGGATAAACATTCCTGAGGACAAATGGAGTTCGTCACTTTCTCATTTAGGTATCTGGAGCTTGTCCTTCTTTTTCAGTGAAGATCGTAAAACCTTGACGTTTCTCGAAAGAACTTTACTCTTTTCTAACTTTATAGACTTTTTCTGTTTCTTCAGCTAGTTTAGTGGCATCTTGATAAAAAAATGGAGTCATTACGGAATATCTGTGGCTACCAAAAATACGGTCCACCTCAACCACATCCGTCACTTTCCATTCGTCCGGACACCATAAAGAATTGGCCAATTGAGTTTTCATTACGTAAAAACTTAATAATGAGAGGGGAAATATCCGAAATAGGCTCATTACAGGCATTAAACTGATTGTCATGCATAACGCCCTCGCCTTCGGAAACCGCTATTTGATCCGCGGATTTTACGTAAACGGAAAACCCTAATTATCATTAAAAGCGTGAGAAATGATCTTTTTTTTTGTCTGGGAATCGCTCTACATAAATCAATGTTGAAGGATAATTTTTTGAAAATCTCCGACTGACTCCGATGATAGTCGAGACAAGGGTGGCAATAAAAAATTATTTATCACTCTCCGCCTCCGGGAATCCGGTCCCGGAGCTTCGAAAATTCGCGAGCTTTCTTTCTTTTTAATAAAAAGACGGAATGCATTTTTTTCCCCAGGAGTCTCACGGAGGAGAAAAGATACGAATTAAGATGTGAATATTCACTAGTGTCTTCCCACAGTTCTGACCCACATCCGTAATGATATGGGAGACATAAATAAGGATCCTACGCTCACTAGAAATAATTAACCTAAAGAAAAGTCCTAGGGAAAAAAATTTTCTTGTGTAAAATGACATAAATGAGCAAACGAGACGTCATTTTCGCCTACCTACTGCGGCTGTGGTTCATTAGGTGATCCCGACTTCCGCTGGGGATCCGACGCATCTGTTTAAAGCATCTGCCCGTAAACATTTCAAATCAAGGTTCGACATTAGGCCACGGATTTAAACTTGACAGCTACTCTCCTCAACTTCCAGTTTGTACAGCACGTACAGCATCTTTAAAAAATTCTTTATTCTAGCTTGCCTCCTATCGTTTCTTCTAGATTGCCTCCTATCGTTTCTTCTAGCTTGCCTCCTAGTTTCTTCTAGCTTGCCTCCTATCGTTTCTTCTAGATTGCCTCCTATCGTTTTTCTAGCTTGCCTCCTATCGTTCTTCTAGCTTGCCTCTATCGTTTCTTCTAGATTGCCTCCTATCGTTTCTTCTAGCTTGCTCCATCGTTTCTTCTAGCTTGCCTCCTATCGTTTCTTCTAGCTTGCCTCCATCGTTTCTTCTAGCTTGCCTCCTATCGTTTCTTCTAGTTGCCTCCTATCGTTTCTCTTGCCTCCTATCGTTTCTTCAGCTTGCCTCCTATCGTTTCTTCTAGCTTGCCTCTATCGTTTCTTCTAGCTTGCCTTCTATCGTTTCTTCTAGCTTGCCTCTATCGTTTCTTCTAGATTGCTCCTATCGTTTCTTCTAGCTTGCCTCTATCGTTTCTTCTAGCTTGCCTCCTATCGTTTCTTCTAGCTTGCCTCCTATCGTTTCTTCTAGATTGCCTCTATCGTTTCTTCTAGATTGCTTCCTATCGTTTCTTCTAGATTGCTTCCTATCGTTTCTTCTAGCTTGCCTTTTATCGTTTCTTCTAGATTGCCTCCTATCGTTTCTTCTAGATTGCTTCCCATCGTTTCTTCTAGCTTGCCTTCTATCGTTTCTTCTAGCTTGCCTCCTATCGTTTCTTCTAGCTTGCCTTCTATCGTTTCTTCTAGATTGCCTCCTATCGTTTCTTCTAGCTTGCCTTGATTCTCCAGCTCCATCCAATGTCCATCAATGGACGAACCAAAAATTTGATGTTTTAGGACAGCTACATCACTTATTACGACTTGACATCAAACCGACTATCAGGTTTTGGCGTCTTAACATCCGAAGGATATCTCCCTTTTATCTTTACATATCCGTCAAGATACGAAGAATTCGAGACTTGGTTAAAACATAGAAAAAAAAGGCACAAAAAATTTCTCTGGCTAAAGCCAAAAACGTTTTCAACACATTTACAACTCAATTGTGCAACTTAAAGGTTTAAATTGAACAAAAAGTTACAACAAAAGATTAGTTAGGGCGAAAAAAAAAAACGAACGGAATGCTGTCTTGAGTGGTCCAATTATGAAATTAAGTTCGGGCTAAGTATCCAATCATGAACGATCAAAAAACCGTTTGCTGTAAACCTTGACTCATTTTGTAATGGAGCGATTTTTAAAAAGAATTTTTTATGCTTGAAGTATTCTTATTTTAGTGGTTGATTAAGGGGCTTCTGTTTTAGAGCTTCAATTGGACTTAATGGACACTTGCGGTCAAAGATAGGGTTCATGGCTCAATTAGAAGGGGGGGTTATCAACAAGTTGATACCTTCCGACTTCCTGTAAACTCGTTCACACGGCTTGGAAAAATCGAAAAGGTGGCCACCTGTTTTTCCGGGAGGGAAGGTCGAGCAATTATAAAATGCCTTCCGAGTCCTTCAGGGACGTAACAGGTGCCGGGTGAATGGACCTGCAGATCGCGTGCTCCGTCAAAAAAAATGTCATACGCAAAAATTTAAATAACACCGCAAACTTTCACTTAAACCACAAATCAAAATTATTGACTTTAAAAATTTACTATTTTCTAATTTGGAAATTTTGAATCAAATAGATTTCAGCTGACCATAAAAGACTTGCCGAATTTTTTACATCTTAAGGGGATATGAGGGTTTTAAGTTGGTTGCTTTGTACATATTTCGTTGTGAGCAACGGTTTTCGGTTTTTCCCTTCTATCTTGGAAACCGTCGCTCAAAACGAAAAAATGTCTTAAGTAAAAGTTGTAGCTACGGAAATTTACTACATAAAATATCTTATTGGTTTTTTCCGTCAGAGCAATATTTTAGGAGATATGAAGGTTTTAAGTTTTCAGACAGGCTCTGTAGGATTATTAGTTTTAACCTCATAACTCCTTAATATTGCTCTTACGCAAATAATGAATAAAAAATTTTTGTAGGAAATTTCCGTAGCTACGACTTTTACTTAGGACATTTTTTCGTTTTGAGCGACGGTTTCCGAGATAGAAGGGAAAAACCGAAAACCGTTGCTCACAACGAAAAATTTGCAAAGCAACTCACTTAAGAACCCTCATATCTCCTTAAGTATTGCTCTGACAAAAAAAACCAATAGGTCTTTTTTGTAGGAAATTTTGTAGCTACGACTTTTACTTACATTTTTTCGTTTTGAGCGACGGTTTCCGAGATAGAAGGGAAAAACCGAAAACCGTTGTTAACAACGAAAAATTTGCAAAGCAACCAACTTAAATACTTCCATATCCTAAAGTATTGCTCTGACGGTAAAAAACTAATAAATATTTTATGTAGTAAATTTCAGTACCTACAACTTTTACTTAAGACATTTTTCGTTTTGAGCGACGGTTTCCGAGATAGAAGGGAAAAACCGAAAACCGTGTTAACAACGAAAAATTTGCAAAGCAACTCACTTAAAAACCATCATACCTCCTTAGACATCAAGACATGACTGGATGCGATACGAGTTCAAAGGGCGACAAAAGAATCAAAGATCCGGTTTAATTGGATACTTCAACTTCTATTTTGAATGCCGGAAATTTCGGCTATAAAACCCGCCGCATGACTTCACATCGTCTTGCGTCAATTAAGTTAAAAAGGACCTATCCTAATCTTATCTCATGTTAAACTACTTGAACCTCCAATGTCCCAAGGGCCTTAAAAACCAAGAATTTAAACAATCTATTAATATTTTATTAACAAAGAAATGTTTATGCATCAAGACGTGGGAGAGTTTTTTGTCCTTGATATTTATTTAAAAAAAAGAAATTATTTCTTTTGTTTTTCAATACTATTGACACGCAATGCGGAACACTGGTGACCCATTTCTTTTAATGAAGGTCCAGTTTTCTCTTAAGATCTTTTCTAGCCTTCTTTTTTTTCCTTTCGTGTAAAAGACCTGTCTTAGATTCGTTTATAATTGCACGGAGCTTCAGGTCGTGTAAAATTTCTAGAGACAAAAGAGGATCAAAATGACGAAAAAAAAATGTTGCTCCTTCTTGTGTAAAACGATCGTTTAACACAGGATTAACAGTTAATAAAACACTCGTGTCCGGCATTCTGGCTCAAACCTTTCAAGAGCATCTTAAATATCCGATGAATCCAATTAATTTTTGAGCATCCGCTTAATTTCTCAGCATCCCCTTCACTGTCTCCGTAATTTTTTCAATTAAATAATCAAACTCATTGTTGCTTCAATAAGAGTTTCTTTATTCAACGGTGGGGTCGTTGTTTCAGTCCCTTTTTTTCCCCTGATTGTTTTAGGACGAAAAAAGTTTTAGAAGAGCTTCAACGAAAACTTCCTTAAAGAGAAGTAACAATATAGGAGGGGGAAGTATCGGGGGGGAAGTATAAGGGAACGAAATATAACGAAGGGAGAAAGTATAAAGAAGTATAAGGGAGGGAAGTATAAGGAAGTATAAGGGAGGGGAAGTTTTTTTTTCTTCCAAGTTTTCTTCTTTTTCGAAAATTTAAGTTTTTTTCAAAGTTCTGAGTTTTTTTTTTAATTTTCCGAGTTTTTTTTTTAATTTTCCGAGTTTTTTTTTTTCCGAATTTTTTTTAATTTTCTTTTTTTCGAAAGAAATAATGGGCTCTGGCCTACGGATGTGCCTCGTATGGGTAGAAGTATGAAATTCTCCCTACCAAAAAAATAATATTAAAAGTGGCAATTTTTTTCACCAAAAATTCGACAAAAAATACGGAGTAATTGAGAAATTTGGTAAAAATCGGACCAACGGTTCGCGCAGCGAATTTTTTAAAATTTCAACAGACATATCTCCGCCATTTTTTCGAAATTCAAAAATCGCCAAGTACCCTCCCCAAATTGGTGAAAATTTGGTGAAAATCGGACCAACGGTTCGGCCGCAGCGAATTTTTTAAAATTTCAAACAGAATATCTCCGCCATTTTTTCGAATTCAAAATCGCCCAAGTTACCCTCCCCAAAAACCCGACGTGGAGGGTAGCACAATAACTTCTTTAAGGAAGTTAATAGGAAGGGGAAGTATTAGGAAGGGGGAAGTAAGGAGGGAAGTATAGGGAAGTAAGGGAGGGGGAAGTATAAGAGAGGGGAAGTATAAGGAGGGAAGTAACGGAGAGGGATGTATAACGGGGGGAAGCATACCGAGGGGGAAGTATAACGGAGAGGGAAAGTTTTTTTGTTTTTTTTCGAAACATTTTTCAAGTTTTTTTTTTTTCAAAATTTTTTTAAGCTTTTTTTTCGAAATTTTTTTCAAGATCAAGGTAAAAATAATGGGATTTTGCCCAAGAGAGGTTCCTCTCGTAACGCGTGGAAGTATGAAATTTCTCCCTACTCTAACGCGTGGAAGTATGAAATTTCTCCCCTAAATGCTTTTTTACAGCAAAATTCGTTTTAAAATCGGAGTAATTGGAGAATTGGTGAAAAGGTGAAACTGTGGCGGTAAGTGTCCCGGAAAAAAATGCTACGGACGGCCGGCCGGCACACAGACAGTTGAGATCGGTAAATCAATATTATTTGACCTCCGGGGTCTGGAAGACCCTCCCCAAAAACCCGACATCGAGGGTATCACAATAACTTCTTAGTAGTTAATTAACCGTAAATGAGACAAATTTGACAGCTTTTTTAAGAATTCAAGGATTGTAAGCGTAGAATATGGACCAAGGTGAAGGGCCCTGTAAACTGAGGGTTAAGACAGCTACTAATATTTACCAAGCGATATCTTCGTATTCCCCGAGATAAAAGCGTGGGAATCAAAGCGGTGTTCTGTTACACCTCCGATATAAAATCCCATTTCGTTCAAAGAACATTTTCATTCATAAAAACAAAGAATTTTTTATGAATGAAAATTTAAAATAGAAAAACTCAACAAAAAGTGGCGTCTATGTATAGAAAAAGGAAATGACGTTTTTTTACCTCAGGAAGCTTTCTTGTATTTCGAAATACAATAGGCACGATTTAGGGCAGTCCCATTTATCTACGGTGTGAGCAAATTAGAATATTATGTCTCGTTTACGTTAAAAAAAGATGAGACTTACGTAAAAGTGCGGAGGCTGAACGTCGCAAGAGGATAAAAAAAAACTCGAGTTTACGTGGGAAAAGCGACATCCTCCCAGCCATTATCTCATTTAAGGACATATGTTACCGAATTCTACTATTTTTGTCTACGTCGAATTTAAATATCTTGGCGATGGAAGTGACTCACTTGAAGTAGTTCGCGGAACGGACTTTCACCCGCGGCACGAGCTTCGTCTCATCCGCGAGAAAATGTCCTTTGCGTCATTACGATCGATTCTTCGAAATTTGTCTTGACACGATTTCTGAGGGCAGTTTCATTGCGCAAATTGTGAAGGCGCTTTAAGTAATCTAATTAAAAAATACAATTTTCAACATGCTATAGAAAACCCCCCAAAATCCGATAAAAAGTGTACTTTTCGAAAAATTGAGGGAAAATCATTAATAAAGTTTTAGGGAATCGTAATTTGCCCTTCCCGTAGAGGCTTTATAACCCAGTTACAGGGAGTCATTCCGACTCAGTTAATTCATAATGTTCTCACTAGAGTAAATTCATGAATCGGAACATGGTTCTTCTGATTAACTATAACATCACATTGAAATTACCTATTTCCAAAACGTTCCCGCCAATTTTCTTAGCGTGGGTATAAAGTTTTATTGGTAGTTTTTAATTTTAACATTCAAAATCCTTCCAAAAAGTACAGCATCGTCATTTGTCCTTCCCATATTCTACTCAGAAAACGGGAAAACTCTTCTCGTAGAGGCTTTATAACCCAGTTAAAGGAAGTCGTTCCGACTCAGTTAGTTCACAATGTTCTCACTAGAGCAAATTCATGAATCGAAACATGGTTTTTTTGATTAACTATAACAGTACATAGAAACTACCTATTTCCAAAACGTTCCCGCCAATTTTCTTAGCGTGTGTTTAAAGTTTTCTTGGTAGTTTTTTAAATTTTAACTTCCAAAATCCTTCCAAAAAGTACAGCATCATCATTTGCCCTTCCCATATTCTACTCAGAAAACTGGAAAGCTCTTCTCGTAGAGGCTTTATAACCCAGTTTCAGGGAGTCGTTCCGACTCAATTAGTTCACAATGTTCTCACTAGAGCAAAATCATGAATCGAAACATGGCTTTCTTGATTAACTATAACAGCACACAGAAATTACCTATTTCCAAAACGTTCCCGCCAATTTTCTGAGCGTGGGTATAAAGTTTCCTTGACAGTTTTTTAAATTTCAACTTCCAAAATCCTTCCAAAAAGTACAGAATCAATTTCCTTCTTCGATTTTTAGCCAATCTGAGAAAACTAGTCGATTTACCCGAAACTAAACGAGGTCACAAAATAACCTTCGTAAAATATAACCTTACTTTACTCTCTAATTTTTTTTCTTGATTAACTATAACAGCATATAGAAATTACCTATCCCCAAAACGTTCCCGCCAAATTTCTTAGCGTGGGTATAAGTTTCCTTGATAGTTTTTAATTTTAACTTCCAAAATCCTTCCAAAAAGTACGGAATCCATTTCCTTCTTCGATTTTAGTCAATCTGATGAGAAACTAGTTGATTTACCCGAAACTAAAGGAGGTCACAAAATAACCTTCGTAAAATAACCTTACTTTACTCTCTAATTTTTTTTTGATTAACTATAACAGCATATAGAAATTACCTATCCCCAAAACGTTCCCGCCAATTTTCTTAGCGTGGTATAAAGTTTCCTTGATAGTTTTTTAAATTTGAACTTCCAAAATCCTCCAAAAAGTACGGAATCAATTTCTTTCTTCGATTTTAGCCAATCTGTTGAGAACTAGTTGATTCCCGAACCCAAAACTAAACGAGATAACAAAATAACCTTCTTAAAATATAACCTTGCTTTACTCTCTAATATGGAATGATAGAGGTAAACGTCATGGTGGCCGAAACGCTGCGAAAGCCATTCGAGACAAACGGGTTTCTACTAGCCAAATAATGAAGTAGCGGCCAAAAATATGGGGCCAGAAAACCGAGAAAAAGGTTCGAAATGTGTGATGTTAGACACCCAGTTTCAGGGAGTCGTTCCGACTCAGTTAGTTCACAATGTTATCACTAGAGCAAATCGAAACATGGTTTTCTTGATTAACTATAACAGCACATAAAATTACCTACCCCCAAAACGTTCCCGCCAATTTTCTTAGCGTGGGTATAAAGTTTCCTTGATAGTTTTTTTAAATTTCAACTTCCAAAATCCATTAAAAGTACGGAATCAATTTCCTTCTTCGATTTTACCAATCTGAGAAACTAGTTGATTTCCCGAAAATAAACGAGATAACAAAATAACCTTCGTAAAATATAACCTTACTTTAATCTCTAGTATGGAATGATAGAGGTAAACGTCATGGTGGCCCAAACACTGCGAAAGCCATTCGAGACGGGTTTCTACTAGCCAAATAATGAAGTAGCGGCCAAAAACCGAGAAAAACGTTCGAAATGTGTGATGTTAGAGATGTCACCGGGGTCAGCTCTAAATATTTACGCCTATGATTTTCAAGAATGACGGGTTATCTCATTTCCGTCCGGTCAACCCCATAACAAAGTGGCTATTCAGAAAAGAAAGACAACTGATTTTATTATAAGGTCTTTCAATTAAATTTTGAAAACGACAATAGAATAAAAGATTGCAATCTCCGAGCTTTGACGTGAGATACTTGAAACAATGTTGCATCCTAATTTGAGAAAAAAGAACGAAAGTTCTCAAGAGTTGGCAAATCGCATTGTTTTTTATTTCTCAAAAGTCAAAGTCTGTCCTTGAAAAGTCGGACAAAAACTTGATTTGAGCCGTCGATTTTTTTTTCTGTCTACAAAAAACCGCACGTAGAGCGGATTTCGTGTTCGTGATTTTCGTCGACGCGGTGGGCGATTTTAATTAATCGAACCAAATAACAGCCTTCGGAAGACAAATCTAAACCCAATCGGGAGCCTAATCTCGAATCATGCCGGATGCAAATGAACCTCCCCAAGGCACCAACATCTGTTCAGACGACCATCTCAACTTCTGCAAATATCCCATTAATCACTTTTTAAAGAAATATAAAAATAGTAAAATCTCAAGTTCAACGAATACGGGAGTGATGCCAATATTGAGGAATTTGTCCTTCGATGTACAAACAGGGTTTTTCACTCGAAACTTTTTTTTAATACCTTTCGTGCATATTGCTAATTAGATTGAAGAAATTTTATTATTTGTATGGGCGGCCTGAAAAATGACTGGGGCTCCTTTACATTTAAAAACTCGTCGTTTTTAATCAAACTGGTTCGTTAAAACAGGTTGTATGAAACTTTAAAACCTAATGCAAAGCTCTTGTCTTAGCTCATCGTTAAAGAATTACACAATGGTTTAGTATTTCCACTTGAGAATTGAGAAATCAAGGATTCCCGTGAGTCGGGGGATTCCGAACCGGTTGAACGTCATGTTCTCAGGTCCCTGGGCGTAATTCGGTAGTAATTAAATACTTAGAAATTCTAAGAACGGAGGAGGGAGGGAACTCGTTTTGCATGTACTAGCATCAGAGCCTTTCGTCGAATTAGATGTTGGAGCTACCGATCAACGCGCGTGCCTAACGGCTAATGAAGCCTGATGGTTAAGGCGAGATAAAGACCCTAGAGAATTCAAAACCCTTTATCCCTTCAAGCGGAAAATTCATCTGTCTAAACCACTTCCAATCTATCCAAAGAACACTAAACGCACGCAGCAAAATGATTTTTTTCCCTCAAATTCTAAATAAGCGAAAAACCAGTAGACCGTCCAGTGCTATCTACTGCTAGGAAAGAGCCCAAAAATGAATTCGATACGCAGAAAAAGGTCTTCGCCAAAGGAAACAATCGCTTAAGGGGATATGAGGGTTTTAAGTTGGTTGCATTGCACATTTTTCGTTGTGAGCAACGGTTTTCGGTTTTTCCCTTATATCTTGGAAACCGTCGCTCAAAACGAAAAAATGTCTTAAGTAAAAGTTGTAGCTACGGAAATTTACTACATAAAATATCTTATTGGTTTTTTCCGTCAGAGCAATATTTTAGGAGATATGAAGGTTTTAAGTTTTCAGACAGGCTCTGTAGGATTATTAGTTTTAACCTCATAACTCCTTAAATATTGCTCTTACGCAAATAATGAATAAGAAATTTTTGTAGGAAATCTTTGTACCTACAACTTTTACTTAGGACATTTTTTCGTTTTGAGCGACGGTTTCGAGATAGAAGGGAAAAACCGAAAACCGTTGTTAACAACGAAAAATTTCCAAAGCAACCAACTTAAATACTTCCATATCTCCTAAAGTATTGCTCTGACGGAAAAACTAATAAAATATTTTATGTAGTAAATTTTAGTACCTACAACTTTTAGTTTGAACATTTTTCGTTTTGAGCGACGTTTCCGAGATAGAAGGGAAAAACCGAAAACCGTTGTTAACACTGAAAAATTTGCAAAGCAACTCACTTAAAAACCATCATACCTCCTTAAAAATCTGGAAAAATTCTTCGGCCCGCAGACAGAGGAAAAGCCCAAAGCGTTAGTTCAAAATTCAAAGCTAAACCACGCAGCAAGATCTTGCGATTCCCCCCCCCCTCCCATTCTAAATAAGCGAAATACCAGTAGACCGTCCAGTGTGCTGTCTACTGGTAGGAAAGAGCCCAAAAATGAAGTCGATAGGCAGAAAAAGGTCTTCACCATCGAAACAATCGCTTAAAAATCTGCACAAAATCTAAACGCACGCAGCAAGATCTTACGACCCCCCCCCCCCCTATAAATAACGAAAAACCAGTAGACAATCCAGTGTGCTGTCTACTGCTAGGAAAGAGCCCAAAAATGAAGTCGATAGGCAGAAAAAGGGCTTCGCCAAACGAAACAATCGCTTAAAAATCTGTACAAAATCTTTGCACGAAGACAGGAAAACCCCAAAGGATCAAAAGAAGGTTTTTAGGCCAAAAACGAAAAAACCGAAGAAACAGCCAAAAAATTTTGGTGGTTTCTTGGTCTAAAAACTGCGGAAACTTCTGAAAATTTTATAAAAGGTTTTTTTCTCTAGCGAGGGAGTAGGGAAAGCTTGATTTCAAGGTAAAAGGAAGTATATCGGCTGAAAGTGCATGTGAATCAGAAAAAAGATGGTTTCTACATAAAAAAACCCAGGAGAGCTCTCGAAAATCCGGTTAAAGAAGCCCTAAAACTTTTTTTTTCTTCTACTAAACTTGGAATTTCAGATTTGAATCCTACGTCTGCTAAGAGAAGGCAATAAAATTTTTGTTCCTTACATAAAAGTCTATTACTGAGAAATAACTAAAATTATCAGATGATATATTATTGCTTTGACTTATTCACCATTTGAAACGTCTCAATTTGTTCCAAGTTTATGGAGAGTAGTAACTAGTAGCATTATTTAAACGCGGAGTATATCTTGGTTGATCAGGCAATAAATCAGGGCTTAATAGAGTGGTAGGCGATCGACCAGGAACTAAAACTACATCGTTGGACGAGCAAGAATCTTTAACGATCCGAACAGGATACCTCGTGACGTACCAATAAAAAGGTTTCGGCTTCTTTCGTACGTCTTGGATTTCGTACTCCCTTCCCATGACGACTTTTTTTTTACTTGGGTTTCAAGAAGGAAAAGGACGAAGGAATGTGATTAAAAAAGAAACTTCCTCGAAAAATTACGCTCTCCCACGGCTCTCCATTACTTCCTATTGTTTTTCTCTCAAAACCTCTTTAATTCGACCTTCCACGTCCTTGCTCATCCGCCCTACATCTGATAAAATCACGACCTTCAAATCGCAAATTCCCATCATTAAAATGTCGCGCATTTATAACGCTGGAATTCAAAATGAGAAAAATATTTTTTTTACAAGAGGTACAATTGAATTACAAATTGAGGGCAAGATTATAATACGGTGACAGAAGGCGGGGTAAGGAAACCCTTAGAATTTTATGAGCATGAGAACAGTGCGTAATAAATTATTCCGCTCGCTTGTTTGCAACTTGTATGTCAACGTCCTGGAGTTTACTTTCGATAAAAAGACAAATAATAAAAGACCCTTTTCGGTCGTTAAAAAAAGGGACTCCCCCCTCAGGCCCTATAATCATGTTTAATTGATATTATGATTACTTTAAGGGTGTGGTGGCCTTTTGTTCCCTCTTAACTTCATGAAACAATGGCTTATCCACCCTTTAAATGATGACGTTCGAGTTAAACACGTTCTTCAAATTATTCTTGAACAACGAAAGTTCAAAAATAAAACAACAAAACATCATTTTAGCGGAGTTAAAGGGATTTTTCCTAGGTTTTTGGACGCAAAAACCCCTTTGAAAAGTTTTCTGGCGTTCTACTCGTTGTTTCAAGCCTCAAAACTTTTATTTAACCAATTTTCGGGAGATTTCCTCGGCCACCAGCTGAAAAACCCCTTTTTTGGCTGACCTTCAAGAGCTTTCCTCGGTTATACAGCCGAAAAACCACTTTTTTACCGGATCGTCGAGAGCTTTCCTGGTTATGCAGCCAAGAAACCTCTTTTAAACCGGATTTTCGGAAGTTCTCTGCCGCCAGGCCGAAAAAACCCCATTTTTGCCTGACCTTCTAAAGCTTTCCTTGGTTATACTGCCGAAAAACCCCTTTTCTAACGGATCTTCGAGAGAAACCTCTTTTTTACCGTATTTTCGGAAGTTCTCCTCGGTTACTAAGCCGAAAAATTCTATTTTTACCGTATCTTTCAAAGCTTTCCTTGGTTATACTGCCGAAAAAACCCCTTTTCTTCGGATCTTCGAGAGATTTCCTCAGTTATGCGGCCGAGAAACCTCTTTTTTACCGGATTTTCGTTAGTTTTTGCCTATTAAGCCGAAAAATTCTATTTTTACCAGATTTTCAAAGCTTTCCTTGGTTATACTACCGAAAAACCCCTTTTCTAACGGATTTTTGTGAGCTTTCCTCATTATGCGGCCGAAAAACCTCTTTTTACCGATTTTCGTTAGTTTTTGCCCATTAAGCCGAAAAATTCCATTTTTACCGGATCTTCCAAAGCTTTCCTTGATTATACTACCGAAAAAAACCCTTTTCTATCGGATTTTTGAGATTTTTGAGAGCTTTCCTCGGTAGTGCAGCCAAGAAACCTCTTTTTTACCAGATTTTCGGAAGTTATCCTCGCCATTTAGCCGAAAAATTCCATTTTTACCGGATATTCCAAAGCTTTCCTTGGTTATACTACCGAAAAGCCCCTTTTCTAACGGATTTTTGTGAGCTTTCCTCAGTTATGCGGCCGAGAAACCTCTTTTTTACCGGATTTTCGTTAGTTTTTGCCCATTAAGCCGAAAAATTCTATTTTTACCAGATTTTCAAAGCTTTCCTTGGTTATACTGCCGAAAAAAACCCCTTTTCTTCGGATCTTCGAGAGATTTCCCAGTTATGCGGCCGAGAAACCTCTTTTTACCGGAATTTCGTTAGTTTTTGCCCATTAAGCCGAAAAATTCCATTTTTACCGGATCTTTCAAAGCTTTCCTTGGTTATACTACCGAAAAACCCATCTTCTATCGGATTTTTGAGAGCTTTCCTCGGTTGTGCAGGCAAGAAACCTCTTTTTTACCAGATTTTCGGAAGTTCCCTCGGCCATCAAGCCGAAAAATTCCATTTTTACCGGATATTCCAAAGCTTTCCTTGGTTATACTACCGAAAAAACCCCTTTCTATCGGATTTTTGAGAGCTTTCCTCAGTTATGCGGCTGAGAAACCTCTTTTTTACCGGATTTTCGGAAGTTCTCCTCGGCCATCAAGCCGAAAAATTCCGTATTTACCGGATCTTCCACAGCTTTCCTTGGTTAAACTGCCGAAAAACCCATTTTCTACTGGATCTTCGAGAGTTTTCTTCGGTTATGCGGCCAAGAAACCTCTTTTTTACCGGATTTTCGGAAGTTCTGCTCTGCCACCAGGCCGAAAAAACCTCTTTTTTCACGGATTCACGGGTGTTTTCTTTTCGTATTCATCTCTCGAAGATCCTCCGCCTTGAGTTTTGTTCGTTTTTTCCCCCCTCCCCTAAATAATTGCTCCTCCACGTCTTCAGATCGACCCTTTCGTGTCGATTGTTCTTTATTTTCTCAATTATAATCCAATTAAGTCGAATTAAAAGAACCCTAATGAAAATAGCGTGATTTTAATAAAAAGGCGAATTTCTCCGCCTCGTTATAAACAAAAAGGGATACAAGACGGTGAAAAATAATTGCCCGATTTCCCTTTTATTATTTTAAACATTTTCTCAACATTATCTATATTATTTTTAAAAAAAAGTTATTATAGCCACTTACACACCATACAATAATAACATTTTAACGATTGCAACTTATCTGCAATATAGAAGTCCCGCTTATCAGTTGGCAGATAAAATAGCATATTTAAATAATATTTTGTAAACATTATAAAATATATAAAGAATTAATAAAAGTTAGATTAATTTATCAAAAAGTTAATTGGATTTTTCATAATAGAAGAACAATTTTAATAGAAAGGGAGGGACGTAATAAATTTTATATCTTCTAATGAATTGAGATATCTTCAGAATATAATTTTTTTTTTTAAGAGCATACCTACAGGAAAAAATTCGCCAACGGAACTACTGTGGGAAATAGGTTGGAAAAAAAGAGGCGCAGCCATCGGCATATGTGTAAAAAAGGAGTATATCTATATCTGGACTAATTGTCCGTCGGTGCGGTAGTGTGGGAAGGTGGATCTCGTACAATGCCCCAGACATTGGATATACCGGAGGGATGTACGAAGGGCAACTTGAGACAACTCCTACCTGGACTATCTCACGGGAGTCTCTGAGAAGCGTCCTTGACGTCAGGTGTCAAAAGATTCGTCAATATCAAGGAAGAGATTTAAGGTTGTATAGGGAGACTTAACGGTGGGCATAAAACCAAAATGGATGTGCTGTTAATTTAAAATTATATGATCGTGAAGGCATTTAGTTCACGGACTTTAAAATGTGGTTTAGATTTTGCTTTTAATGAACAGAAACTTACAGTCGGCGACATGGTCTCATTCAGGCTGGAATAGCTCGAGGATCTACTCAAGCTGGAATAGCTCGGCAGTCGAACTGAGGCTGACGGTGTCATGGGAACGTTGCCGATACGGGCTTAGCTGCACGTGCTTCAGCATCCTCCTGTAACGGAAAATAATTTAGTCATCGGTCTCCTTTATAAACAGTGCGGAAAGCCGCTATTAGAATGAAGAAGATGAGAAAAAGGTAGTCTAGATAAGATTTTCTAATCAATTCTGTTAAATATTGACATTTCTTTATCTCAGTTTTCCCACATCTTTGAGATTTTCACCTGAAAATCTTCACCGAAAAATCTCCAATGTACTAAAAGTTCATTAGCCCAACTGCAGTGGGCGCATTTTAATAGCGATGACCTCAAGCGATGTTCGAACCGCTTTAAATACCGAGTCGGCAATAAAAAGAAAGAGTAATGACGGCGATAAATGAAAAAAAGGAAGGGATTTAAAAGCGCGAGTCGGCTTTGATATAGAAAAAAAAGTCGAATTTTTCGAACTAGACAGCGTGGGGACCTGCAGTTTTGAGTGGGCGGACGTAGACACCTCCGGACTATGCCAAATACGGGATGAGAACGTAGACGTGGGCGCATTTCGAGTTTTCTACCGCAATGGATTACGATCAACAAAAACCATTCAATATTTTATAACCTGACTAGAACCTCTTTTTTCTACAAAAAATTTGTTATGGGATATGAGGGTTTTAAGTTGGTTGTTTGTACATATTTCGTTGTGAGCACGGTTTTCGGTTTTTCCCTTTTATCTTGGAAACCGTCGCTCAAAACGAAAAAATGTCCTAAGTGAAAGTTGTAGCTACGGAAATTTACTACATAAAATATCTTATTGGTTTTTTCCGTCAGAGCAATATTTTAGGAGATATGAAGGTTTAAGTTTTCAGACAGGCTCTGTAGGATTATTAGTTTTAACCTCATAACTCCCTAAAATATTGCTCTTACGCAAATAATAAATAAAGTACTACAACTTTTACTTAGACATTTTTTTCGTTTGACAAGATAGAAGGGAAAAACCGAAAACTTTGCTCACAAGAAAATTGCAAAGCAACTTTAAGAACCCTCATATCTCCTTAAGTATTGCTCTGACAAAAAAACCAATGAGGTCTTTTTTAGTAGAAATTTCCGTGCTACACTTTTACTTAGACGTTTTTTCGTTTTGAGCGACGGTTTCCGAGTAGAAGGGAAAAACCGAAAACCGTTGCTCACAACGAAAAATTTGCAAAGCAACTCACTTAAGAACCCTCATATCTCCTTAAGTATTGCTCTGACAAAAAAACCAATGAGGTCTTTTTTGTAGGAAATTTCCGTAGCTACGACTTTTACTTAGGACATTTTTCGTTTTGAGCGACGGTTTCCGAGATAGAAGGGAAAAACCGAAAACCGTTGTTAACAACGAAAATTTGCAAAGCAACTCACTTAAAAACCATCATACCTCCTTAAAATAAAAAACGAGAAAAAGTGAAAGCGTTCGGAAAAGTTTATTGCCTTTTCAAAATGCGATAAGCAAAAACGGTCAAGCGGAGATCTCTGAAAGAAACGTAAAATCTCAGGGAAAAACGCCTGCAGGCAGAAGGAAAGCATTCTTCCTCATTCAAATAGATTTAAAGAGAAACTGCTTCATTTTTTTCCCCCTGAGGCCCTTCAAGCAAACATTCCTCAGCCTCACTGATCTTTACGGACGAATTTCGTCCGAAAACTATGAGAAACGTATCTTTTTTCTGGCGAAGATGTTGTGGTTTTTGAATAAAACCGCAGGTTTTGTTCATCACAAAACAGGAAAAACCCCGATCCGTGAAAAAAATGAACTTCAAAAACCTTGAAAAATAAGATTTTTGTCTTAAAAGATCTTTTCGTTTCAGTTGGCCGTCTCCGGAACTATGGACGCGTGCGCGACCCCGCACTAATTACATTCAATTTGAAAAAAAAGGTTTCTCCGTCCCTTTTGACTCTTTTGTTTAACCGAATAAATTATAAATGCATTATGGAAATTTCGAGTCACTAGGGTTTTTCAATTTTGAAATATATAAATTTATGGTTAGAAACTCTGTGATTAAGGTTTTCGCTTTCGTTGTGAATTTGAAAGAAGGAGTGCCACTTTCCGTTTCATCATTTTTGATTTCCGCTCCAATTATAAAAAAACCTTTAATTTTCTAAAAGGAAAAACATTTTTTTCTTGTTTTCGCTTGAGCGTTCGGAGAAGTGAACGTAATTAAGGCGAAGGAATGACAAAGGGCGCGTGCTCCGTCCAATTGACCCTGCTTGAACTAATTGCACTCGCCGACCTTGACAGGTTGAAGCGTTTGGGCATCAACCTCAGGGAAAACACCATGAAAAGTTCATTTATTCATATGAACACGAAGCATATGATTCATTCCCCACACTTCGATAGTCATTGTTTTCAAACTTCGCCTTGAATTACGGTAAAAATAAAAACACTTGTTCAAACGGTTAAAAATAGACATCCAATAAGCAAAATTGAGGCGCTCCGGATACGAAGGGCGAACTCGACATCGGACAAATTTTTTAACTTCCTTAAAGAAGTTATTGTGATACCCTCGACGTCAGTTTTTTTTTTTCATTTTCAGATTCTAGACCTCTTGGTGAATACACCCATATAATTTTTATGTTGAGTTCGCCATTTTTTCCCCTTTAAATACGTAAAAACAAACTTTAAAATTGTCGAGTTCGCCCTTCGTATCCGGAGCGCTCAATTACACAAGTCAGTTGATTGCAAAGTCAAAATAGGGCGAATCTAAGAATGTGTACAAAGAATGCGCGCTTCTTGGGTGGCTGGTGGATGTATAGAAACTTAACGAATTGTGATGTATCTAATCGGACGATATAAAAAGCGTAGAAGTCATAGAGGGTCACGGACCTCCATAAACTGAAAGGAAGAGTTCTCGTCAAGATTTTCCAGCACATCCCTCCTCACAAGTGCATTACCCCTCCTTGACTTCACCATATAAGGCAAGAACCAGAAGCAATTCTCGTTCTAACTAAAAACCATTGTAAATCCCTTTTTCCCCGTAAAAAAAGAAAACAATTTGCAACGCGTTAACCGACAAAAAATGCTTTTTCGCCTTTTGATGACATCTTAACGAGGGTCTTATGTGGGTTAATGAATGATGGGAGGAGTACGTGAGCCTAGTTCAGCGTAAAGCGTAATTTGTCAAGTCTCTCCTTGCGTAAGTCAGTAACCTTCACCTTCGCCAATAAAACCGCAATGAAAACTTCGATTTTCTAACGAAAGGAAAAAAAAAGGGTACAATGTAATTATTACCATCTAGGAAAAGTTTAATGTCTGCTATTTTGTACTAAGAAAAAGACCTTTAAAAAAATGACATTTCCTTTAGGAGCATGAAGTTTTATAAAGCAAGCGATATTTGAAAAACGGCGGTGATTAAAAGAGTTCTTCCGAAACAATGGCACCGGATGCCCATCCTTTGTTCCAGTTCTACACCTGAGCGTTCTAGTTTTTCCAAAGGGCCCCCTTTTCCAAAGACATCTCACAGCAGTCAGGAAGAGGAAGTCACGCACCTATCAAACTCAAAATAACCCAAGTACCATTTTAATTTTTTTCCCTGACAAATTACGACCTCTAGCTTCTATTAATAAGAGGAAAAAACAAACATTATATTGAAAAGAGTTGATTTATTTTCGGCGGAAGTTTTTTTTTATATTGTGGCGGGCCTCGTAACTAACGTACTTTACTGCTTCTGGAAGTCGATGTATTTTTAAGCTCCAGAAACTCATTTAGGTAACCACAATATTTAGGTAGAAATCATTTTTTTAAAAAGTTTTAAAGATTTCTAATTTTCCATTTATAAATTATATGAAAATTAATTTGAATTTCTATAAGTCACACAATAAAAATTTGGGAGAATTCGATAAGAAAGTCTAAACCGCTTTACCGTTTTTGGTTTACAAGAGCAAAGGGTTCTAACCTCCGAACTTCTGAACCAAATTTTAAAATCAGGGTCACTGTTTTTCCACTTTAAACATGAAAAAACCTGTCATTGGAAAACAGGGCGGAGATTCGAACTTGGGTCCTTCAGGTGAAGTCAGCTGCCGCTGAAGACAAAAGTGAAGCCATTCTCCAATAAAACGTCAGGAAAAGTGCTTTTAGTACCTCCTAACTTCTGGCTGAACCAAATTTTAAAATCAAGGTCACTGTTTTTCCACTTTAAACATGAAAAAACCTGTCATTGGAAAAACTACAGGGCGGAGATTCGAACTGGGTCCTTCAGGTGAAGTCAGCTGCCGCTGAAGACCCTGCTGAAGACAAAAGTGAAGCCATTCTCCAATAAAACGTCAGGAAAAGTGCTTTTAGTACCTCCTAACTTCTGGCTGAACCAAATTTTAAAATCAAGGTCACTTGTTTTTCCACTTTAACATGAAAAAACCTGTCAAAAACTACAGGGCGGAGATTCGAACTGGGTCCTTCAGGTGAAGTCAGCTGCCGCTGAAGACCCCTGCTGAAGACAAAAGTGAAGCCATTCTCCAATAAAACGTCAGGAAAAGTGCTTTTAGTACCTCCTAACTTCTGCTGAACCAAATTTTAAAATCAAGGTCACTGTTTTTCCACTTTAAACATGAAAAAACCTGTCATGGAAAACAGGGCGGAGATTCGAACTTGGGTCCTTCAGGTGAAGCTGCCGCTGAAGACCCCTGCTGAAGACAAAAGTGAAGCCATTCTCCAATAAAACGTCAGGAAAAGTGCTTTTAGTACCTCCTAACTTCTGGCTGAACCAAATTTTAAAATCAAGGTCACTGTTTTTCCACTTTAAACATGAAAAAACCTGTCATTGGAAAAACTACAGGGCGGAGATTCGAACTTGGGTCCTTCAGGCTTCAGCTTCCGCGAGAACCCCTGCTGAAGACAAAAGTGAAGCCATTCTCCAATAAAATATCAGGAAAAGTGCTTTTAGTAAAATGTTTTCCCTAATTATATTCTTAAGAGATGGGAGACAAAGAAAAAAGACTACAATGGGCTGTTACCGTTTTTCTGCCAGGATAATTAAAATATTAAAGATGTGAAAGTACTGCCGTGAGTAAAAACTCTGAACTAAAATAAAGGAAAAAGATATTTTTTCTCTAAGATTAGAGAATCTTTAGAACAAATAAGATTATCACGCTTTCCTAGACTTTCGGTGTGAAGAATCTTGACCAAAACTAATCTTCAATCAAGCGATAATTTTTATAAATCTTTTATAATTAAAAAAACATCAAATATGCCACTTTTGATATAAACGGCGTTAATTGACCCTTTTAGACCGGTTCTTTCAACAAATTATAAAAAAAAGTACGTAATTGCCGGTATCTGGAGCATTTCACTTGACTTTTTCTGATGAAAATATGAAAGTTTAAGGCAAAGATCTCCGGACCTCTCATCTGAAGACGCGCTACGAATCAGAAGTGATCGATCAAGCATTCAGAGGGAGGAAGGACGGAAGGGCTTTGAATATCAATGCATCTCACACGTTTATAACTTTCACTGTCCCCTGAATGTTAAATCTCGTTTAACTTCAGAGTCCCTGGTCAAGTCTATTGCACTTTTCGCAGATTCCATGGTGTCAAAACTAATTTGAGAAGAACAAATTCCTGAATACAATTAGGCTATTCAGAATCGTCAGAAAGACTCTTTGATTTTGAATCCAACAATGCTTTATCTGATTAGTAATTAATACGGAGAACTTCATTGTTTGCATCCAATTAGAATTCCGTTGCGAAAATCCTTCATGAAAAAGAGAGCGATTTTAAGGATTTCCAGGATATTAAGACACATAGTAATGAGAAAAAATATGCAATAAAGAAATCTTCATGGTTAAACTTTCGTTCAGATTCCAGGCCATTTGCTCATTAATAAGCCAAGGACGAGAGTCCACTTTCGATCGTAATCTGGTGAAATGGCTGCGGAAGAGTAAAATTAAGTTGGCGAGAGTGGGGTGGTTCCGGCCGGACTTTTGTTTCCGTTTTTACCTTTGCGGATCTGCACTCGAAGGGCTCTTCCGGAAGGACAGGAACTAAGGGCACCTGATCAAAAAGAACCACCTGTGCTTATCTTCCGGAATCTGATGATTCAAATAATAGTAATTTTTATCGTTTTGAGTAGTTCATTATTGTTTGCTAAAGAGTTTTGTGTGTGGGTTCGAGTAGGTCAGTCACAGATGTTTTCCGTTGACCGGTGCCCTTGTCTAAGGGACCCCGTAGGCCGAGGCGTGGGAGAGGCTCTTTAAAAATCAGAGGCATTCCTGCGGTCGCGTTACTATCGAGAACCGAGGGCTCGGATTAAAACCCTTCCCGCAATCCCGTCTCGATTTTCATCCTTATTTTCAACATCCTTTTCATAAACCACCAAAAAACAATTTTTAAAAATGCCATCTTCTGATGAATTTATCACCTTTGAAAATATTCCAAGTCACAGATGTTGCCTATTCTTTAAAATTTGAGGGTATTATGAGTTTTTAAGATGACAATACCCCAAAGGACAGTGGCGCATGGCGCTCCAGGAGTCCTTCGTCTTCCAACATGTGAGGGCCATTAGACACCCCTTGTCACCAGATCAGGACAATGCGTTCAACAAAAAAAGCCTAGCTATTCAACACATTTTTTCTTCTCCCACGCTTTTTAAATAAATTGAAATAGTGGTCTTAAACGCTATTTTAATGACGCGAGAAACAATAAAGTGCACGGACCGCCTTTTCGGTGGCCCCCCAGAGGAAGGATTTATACGCCGGGTTTAAACACAGCGGGATCTTCATATTTAAAACGAGATAAACCGTCTTGGGTCAATTGATTAGTGCATTTCGGTAGTCGTACCCTTCTCCTCGAACTCCTAGAATATTCCGATTTTAATCTAGTCTAATCTATTCAATTCAGAGAAAATATTTCACGGCTCAAGTGTCCAAAATGTTATTCACACTTTTCAGGTTTGATTTAAAGACTAGTTTGAAATTTAAATCCGCTATCTAGAAACAAATAAATTCTACTCTTTTTTGTCCCTAGAATGTGGTCGAATCGGAGTCACCAAAATTTTTTTACATGACAAGGAAAGAACAAAACTGTTGGGGCACACATCTCGTCCGAATGTATTCTCATCCTAAAGTTTTCTCGTCCTAAAAATAATAAAAAAGAAAAAATATAAACTGTATTCTCGTCCGAAAGTATTCTCGTCCTAACAGGCTACGCTCCTTTTTAGGACGAGATTGTATAAAAATTGAAATCCACTTGTCCGAATGTCTTCTCGTCCTACTGTCGTCCTAACAGGCTACGCCTCTTTTTAGACATTCGGACAAGTGGATTTCAATTTTTATACAATTTTTTTGGGTGCCTACAACTCATCCGAAAGTATTCTCATCCGAATGTCAACTCATCCGAAAAATAATAGAAATAGAAAAAATAAAAACAGACAACTCATCCGAAAGTATTCTCATCCGAAAAGGGGCGTGGCCGTTTCGGATGAGTTGACATTCGGATGAGAATACTTTCGGATGAGTTGTTTGTTTATATTTTAAAAAAATATAATACTTTAATAAAATAGAAAACAGTGAATACAACTCATCCGAAAGTATTCTCATCCGAATGTCAACTCATCCGAAAACTAACGTACAAAAATTGCTGCGTCGTAGAAATGAGGCAGCGTTCCACCCCAGCAAGGTTTAAACTCCTTTTTGGGCGTACCGAGCTCATTATCCATCCCAGGGCAGCCTACAGGGTGAGCAAATCCTCGCGAGAGGAAAAAAATCAACCCCCTTGTGTCATAAAACGAGCTGATCCTCGCGAGAAAAAAAAATTAACCCCTTTTGTCATAAAACGAGCACATCCTAACGAGAGGAAAAAAATTAACCCCCTTGTGTCATAAAACGAGCTGATCCTCGCGAAAGGAAAAAAATTAACCCCCTTGTGTCATAAAACGAGCTGATCCTCGCGAGAGGAAAAAAATTAACCCCCTTGTGTCATAAAACGAGCTGATCCTCGCGAGAGGAAAAAAATTAACCCCCTTGTGTCATAAACGAGCTGATCCTCGCGAGAAAAAAAAATTAACCCCCTTTTGTCGTAAAACGAGCACATCCTCGCGAGAGGAAAAAAATTAACCCCCTTTTGTCATAAAACGAGCACATCCTCGCGAGAGGAAAAAAAATTAACCCCCTTTTGTCATAAAACGAGGACATCCTCGCGAGAGGAAAAAAATTAACCCCCTTGTGTCACAAAACGAGCTGATCCTCGCAAAAATAAACAAACAAACCGACCGTGACTTGCGGGGGTCGAACGCTGCCTCATTTCTACGACGCAGCAATTTTTGTACGTTAATTTTCGGATGAGTTGACATTCGGATGAGAATACTTTCGGATGAGTTGTATTCACTGTTTTCTATTTTATTAAAGTAAATATTTAAAAAAAAAAATATAAACAGACAACTCATCCGAAAGTATTCTCGTCCGAATGTCTACTCATCCGAAACGGCCACGCCCCTTTTTCGGATGAGAATACTTTCGGATGAGTTGTCTGTTTATATTTTTTCTATTTTTATTTTTCGGATGAGTCGACATTCGGATGAGAATACTTTCGGATGAGTTGTGTGCCCCCCAATTTTTTAAATATTATACTTTAATAAAATAAAAATCATCTCGTCCGAAAGTATTCTCGTCCTAAAAATAATAGAAAAAGAAAAAATATAAACTGTATTCTCGTCCAAAAGTATTCTCGTCCTAACAGGCAACGCCCCGCCCCTTTTTAGGACGAGATGACAGTAGGACGAGAAGGCATTCGGACAAGTGGATTTCAATTTTTATACAATTTTTTAAATATTATACTTTAATAAATAAAAATCATCTCGTCCGAAAGTATTCTCGTCCTAAAAATATGTGTAAAATAAAATATTACTTAAAATTAAATAAAATGTATTCTCATCCGAAAGTATTCTCTGCCGCATTTCTCCGACGCAGCAATTTTTGTACGTTAGTTTTAGGACGAGAAGACAGTAGGACGAGAATACTTTGGGATGAGATGATTTCTATTTTATTAAAGTATAATATTTAAAAAATTTGTATAAAAATTGAAATCCACTTGTCCGAATGCCTTCTCGTCCTACTGTCATCTCGTCCTAAAAAGGGGCGTTGCATGTTAGGACGAGAATACTTTCGGACGAGAATACAGTTTATATTTTTCGTTTTTCTATTATTTTTAAGACGAGAATACTTTCGGACGAGATGTAGGCACTCAAACTGTTTAGCTTATTTTTCAAATTAATTTTAGATTAAAATGTACACATTAGGCCGGTTATTAGTCGCCTACATATCACGTAGGCAGATGACTACTGTCATCTGAACTGCCTACATTTCGTCCGAAAGTATTCTCGTCCTAAAAATAATAGAAAAGGAAAAATATAAACTGTATTCTCGTCCTACTGTCATCTCGTCCTAAAAAGGGGCGTTGCCTGTTAGGTCGAGAATACTTTCGGACGAGAATACAGTTTATATTTTTCCTTTTTCTTTTATTTTTAGGACGAGAATACTTTCGGACGAGATGTAGGCACTCAAACTGTTTAGCTTACTTTTCAAATTACATAATTTTAGATCAAAATGTACACAGTAGGCCGGTTATTAGTCGCCTACATATCACGTAGGCAGATGACTACTGTCATCTGAACTGCCTACATCTCGTCCGAAAGTATTCTCGTCCTAAAAATAATAGAAAAAGGAAAAATATAAACTGTACTCTCGTCCTACTGTCATCTCGTCCGAAAAATATAAACTGTATTCTCGTCCTACTGTCATCTCGTCCTAAAAGGGGCGTTGCCTGTTAGGACGAGAATACTTTCGGACGAGAATACAGTTTATATTTTTCCTTTTTCTATTATTTTTAGGACGATAATACTTTCGGACGTAGGCACTCAAACTGTTTAGCTTATTTTTCAAATTAATTTTAGATTAAAATGTACACAGTAGGCCGGTTATTAGTCGCCTACATATCACGTAGGCAGATGAATTATTTTCGAATCGAAAAGTTGCGTAACCTCAAAAAGTTAATCAGAATCTTGTAATATTTTGTTACAAATTACAAGTCACCTCGTTCGTCCCACAATCGATCTCAAGATTTGATGCTCGGGCCTCGCCCTTTCCGACAATCAAACGTCGATTAGCCAGACGTTTTTACGAGGGACGTCAAAAAGGAAAACACGCGATAATCAAATCTGACGTAAAAACGTAGATACCATCAAATAGAAAAAAAAAAAGTTTTGTAAAATCTTCATGATAAAAAAATTTGCATTTTATTTTGTACTTGCCCAATCACAACTTTTTATTAAACTTCTCTCCTCAAATGCATCTCTTATAGTTTACAGTAAAATATTTTTATTTTTTATTAATTTATCTAGACAATCATAGAAGCAGGAAGACGATTAGATATTTTAAAATAGTAAAATCAATGTCAGGGTCAAAAGGGTTTCATGAAAAAAAAAAACAGGAAATAAAGGAAGTGGAAATTTTTGATGGAAATGCGGATGAGTGAACTATGAAAAAAAAGGGGGCAGTTTCCTTTTGTCTGGGCGATACCGCTTCTGATTACGTTGCAATTACGCCTCGTTTTTTTACCCTGACTTCACTTTCTGGAGAAGAATGTACCGAGAGGGATGAGCCCCTCGTTTGGGAACAATTATGGAGTGAAGAACAAACTTTAAGTGGTTATTTTTAGCCTTTTAAATAGTACAAATAGGGACGTTTTGTCAGTCTAATTTTATAATCTTCACATTTTTTAGACACGCTGATTTAAGGCGAGTTGCTTTTAGGGTGTGTGGTATTTCAACATTTCGTCGCGTTAGTTCACCGGTTGTCTCATTTTTATTAATTTTGAGTTTGGCATAGTGATGGGAGATTTGTGGTGAATCGAATTCCGTTGGTAATTTAACCCTATTACCAACAGAAAACGCGTAGTTCACGATTTAGCCAACAGGAGATGCATTGATTCCATTGAATTACGTTGGTAGTTTCACCCTATTACCAACAGAAAACGCGTAGTTCACGATTTATCCAACAGGAGCTGCATTGATTCCATTGAATTCCGTTGGTAGTTTTACCCTATTACCAACAGAAAACGCGTAGTTCACGATTTAGCCAACAGGAATGCATTGATTCCATTGAATCGAATTCCGTTGGTAGTTTCACCCTATTACCAACAGAAAACGCGTAGTTCACGATTTAGCCAACAGGAGATGCATTGATTCCATTGAATCTAATTCCGTTGGTAATTTCATCCTATTACCAACAGAAAACGCGCAGTTCACGATTTAGCCAACAGGAGATGCATTGATTCCATTGAATCTAATTCCGGTGGTAGTTTCACCCTATTACCAACAGAAAACGCGTAGTTCACGTATTAGCCAACAGGAGATGCATGCAAAATCAATGCAAACTCGCCCTAAAGCAATTCGGCATAAAACGTAATTTTTTTGTAAATTGGGCGAGCAGCTTTTCGGGTGAGATTAGGACTTGCTTTTAGGGCGAAACATCGTTCGAGACATCAAAATTATAAAATATCAACATAATTCTTCAATGCACGAAGGGAAAAATTCCCTGGGAATGACAAAACTTGATGAGATCATCAAAGTGATTTCATAACCAGGATGTTCTAGGGAATATTGATAAAATTTCTCAAGTATATCAAAGCTGAGAGTGAGAAAAAGTCCAGATGTGCCCCATCTATGGGAACGAAAAAAAAAAAACTAAAAACCAGTCATCACTAATTAAAGGAAGAAATTATCCATATACGATTTAACGCCCCACCGCCCCTACAAAATATAAAATCCCTTTCCGGCCATTGTTATCGAATACGACTTGCACTATTTGTGAATTATACTTCTTGAAAAAATAAAGGAAGACAAGAAAAAAGTTGAGAAACGTTTTTAATTAGAACCAATTAACGTGCACCCTCATAAAACTCCAACAAAGTCTTGAGAGAAATTGAATCCCTTAACCTCAAAGGTGTTCGCATGACTGTGTTAAACCACAAGTCCGCATTGATCAAAACATGGGAGTTGAAAAATCTAATAAAAAAATGGTCTGCATTTTAAATTCTCCGTTATCCGATACGTTCTTAAGGTTATAGTCTTTAAAAAACCGTGACTTATCATCGAGGGACCAATGTTTGTTCCTAAAACGATGAAAATTGACCATCTTCATTAGCCATGAGCCTAGTTTCTCCAAAAATACGTGATTTAAAATGTCTTTCAGGTAAATAAAGATAAGCAAAAAAATTATTAGTTAGAAAAAATTACAAGTTGAGGCTTTTCATTAGAGGTGATTATCGTCAAATGGCTCAATAATAAAAGGTTAAGTATTTTAATTCAAGTCTTCTGACAGGATATCGATGACCGTGAATACTGACGAATTGAATACATTTGGATAATCTAAGTAAAGCTCGTTTCGAGTAAAGGGGAATAAACATAAGAGAATAAGCCTCCCACTCATTATTTATGCACGCATTGGGTGTTCTCTAAAAATAACTTACGATTGTTCATTTTTTTTAGTTCTTCATGGGTGGTTATCGCCGGATATTGGGTTCCGATTTAATGCGGGGTTTTTTGAAAAGCTGAGGGTGAGTAAAAAAAAGGGAACATGTGGCGCCTTAAGAAAACAGATTCACAATACGATGGGAGGAAATCCCTTTTTAACAGAACTTCCTTTCCTTTTTCACGCCCCTAGTTTCTATTTTTCAGCAACCGGTTACCACCGTGACCACTGTACTTCCTCTCATGTTTTCCTGCTTAGCATAAGTAAAATATACCCCCCCCCCCCCCAATTTCCAGTTAAGGTCCACTTGAAGCCCTATTGTGCTGGAAACAGAGGGAATTCTCATGAATTCTACGAGTTTCCAAAAAGATTACAACCGCCAGGGTAAGGAGAGGTTTTCCAAAAATTGTGTATTTGCAACTGCTTTCGCTTAACAAATCACAGACCACAAATCTTAGACCTGTTTAAGTCCGAATTCCATTATGATTGAACGGGCTCGGTAGAATTATTCATTATCGAGTTATATCTTCAACTCCCCTGAAAAAAAAAAGTCTTTTTTTGGCAGTTGTTCCAAGGCTCCAGTGGTGCCACGGTTATTTTATTTTTTCGATCCATTTTCTAACTTTTCAAACTTTTTTTTTATTAATAATTTCGCGAATTCCTATTTGAATTGGACAAATCTTAGACCTGTTTAAGTCCTAATTCCATTATAATATTGAACGGGCTGGGTAGAATTATTCATTATCGAGATATAACTTCAACTCCCCTGAAAAAAAAGCCTTTTTTTGGCAATTGTTCCAAGGCTCCAGTTGTACCACGTTATTTTATTTTTTCGATCCATTTTCAAACTTTCAAACCTTTTTTTTTTTTGTTAATCATTTCCGAATTCCTATTTGACATGGACAAATCTTAGGTTTAAGTCCTAATTCCATTATAATTGAACGGGCTCGGTAGAATTATTTTTAATCGAGATATACTTCAACTCCCCTGAAAAAAAATGTCTTTTTTTGGCAGTTGTTCCACATTATTTTATTTTTTCGATCCATTTTTAAACTTTTCAAACCATTTTTATTATTAATCATTTCCCGAATTCCTATTGGACTTGGACAAATCTTAGACCTGTTTAAGTCCTAATTCCATTATAATTGAACGGGCTCGGTAGAATTATTCATTATCGAGTTATAGCTTCAACTCCCCTGAAAAAAAAGTCTTTTTTTTGGCAGTTGTTCTAATGCTCCTGTTATGCCACGTTATTTTATTTTTTCGATCCATTTTCATACTTTTCAAACTATTTATCGAGTTACAGCATCAACTCCCCTAAAAAAGTCTTTTTTTGGAAGTTGTTTCAAGGCTCCTGTTCTGCCATGCTATTTTATTTTTTCGATCCATTTTCAACTTTTCAAACCATGTTTTTTATTAGTCATTTCCTAAATTCCTATTTGACGTGGATAAAACTTAGACCTGTTTAAGTCCTAATTTCATAATATTTGAACGGGCTCAGTAGAATTATTCATTATCGAGTTATAGCTTCAACTCCCCTGAAAAAAAAGTCTTATTTTGGAAGTTTTTCCAAAGCTCCAATTGTGCCACGTTATTTCATTTTTTTCAATTCTTTATCAAACTTAAAATCTTATCAAATTTTAGGGCAAATTTTAGTGTTTTTTGGGGGCTCAAAACTATTAGAGTGACAGTTCTAGGATGTTTGTAAATAAAGAACTCAACAATTTAAAAAACTTATCGTTTAGCAATAAATAAAAGGCCATAAAATTATTTTTAGTACCTATAAAAATTAAGAAAAATAAATTGAGGCAAATATTTTGACCAGTAAAAATTTGATTGCTGCTGTCATTCTTGATAGTAAAAATTAAGAAAGTCTGATTATGTGTTTTCTATTTAAAAGTAATAAACAAAATTGGTTGATAAAGGCAAGCACTCACATGTTTAACATGCAAAAAAAAAAAAAAAAAAAATAAAAATAAAAAATAAAAAAATAATAATAAAACTGACTTACCAAGTTTAAAAAATAACCGTTAATCCACAAAAAAAATTATTGGAATTGATTTAACTCAACACTAGAAGAAAAAAAAACTTGTGAGTTTTGTAAAAATGATGTTTTTCTTTATTTATCCATCCATAACGCGAGGACACAAGACGGGAGATTTGAACGCGGTCGGTACAAAACGAAAGCCGGCTTGGGACTGACGCGTATCGTCGACGAGATCGGGGAACGAAACCGCTTCACTCCTCCCCACTACCAGCGGCCCTACGGACAGAGATAAGTACCAAGAACAAGGACCACTTTTTACGTCTTCTGTTTATTATAAAACAAATTATTCTTGAGGGAGGAAAAAAATTCTGATGAATTTTACACTCATGGGTATATAAAATTTTAATATTTTTTTCTGTCTTTTTTATTAAATAAATATTTTTTGTAAGTTAAAAATTGTTATTTCCCACTGTTTTTGCAAAGGTGAAAAGAACTGCCACCTTCGCTCAAGACGTAATAAAAATCATTGACGCATACCTGGTTGCAAGGTAAAAAAAAATCCTTGACAAACAAAAAAAAATTCTTTCTGTCAAAAATTAAAAAAAAAATGTGTTACATCGACCTCTAAAATTAACAAATTCAACGATTCCAATATTTCCTTATTCTGCATATTAAATTTTTTTTTTTTTAAGTAATAACCGAAAAAAATAAAAAGTTCTTTACATTTTTGTCAAGGCATCAAAATTAATGGGAGAGAATTTCCAGCTCTTCCTGTTTAGGAAAAGCAAGTGTCAAAGGTTCTAAGAACTGGGAGAGGTCGGTTGTTTTTCTCGCAGGATAAAATTTTTCGAAAACTAATTAATGGAGCGTAAAATTCAACGTAAAAAGTGGGTTCTTAAGAATTTTTTGACTTGTTTTCCAATGCGTATAATCTTTTTCTGGTGAACCTTTTTTTTTGTGTCTCGGCCGATGCATAAATCTGTTTGATTTATGGGTTCTCCATTTGCTCATTGCAATCTGAAGCTTATATGAGGCGCTCCGGGTACGAAGGGCGAACTCGACATCGGAGAAATTTGTTTAACTTCCTTAAAGAAGTTTTGTGATACCCTCGAACGTCGGGTTTTTGGGGAAGGGTCCTCCAGTTTTTTTTCATTTTTAGATTCTAGACCTCTTGGTGAATATACCCACATAATCTTTATGTTGAGTTCGTCATTTTTTCCCCTTTAAATACGTAAAACCGAAACTTTAAAATGCGAATATCTCGAAACTACGTTTTGTCGAGTTCGCCCTTCGTACCCGGAGCGCCTCATATTTTTTGAAAGGAAAAGTCTGGCAGTTTTTTAATAAACGGTGGTAATGAGGAAAAGATTCCTTATCTTCAGGAAAGGACTTCTTTAATAGAGGAACAACGGAGAAGTTTCCCAAGTTAAATCGATCCTTAAAAGGCTCCTTGATAGTTCACATGTTAAAAGAAAGAGATCCGCTAATAATCTCAAGAGTTCCCCTCCCTTTTTTTCCCCTTCATACCTTCAATCAAACTCGACAATTAATTAAGGACTCTCTCAAGTCGCGAGATTCTGTGAAAAGTTCCACCTAAACTTCTCACGGGCGCGCGGTTTCTCCACTTTGTTTGCGCAATGGAAAATGAAAGTCGACGTCATTGTTTTCCCACAACAAGGCTGCAGGGCGCGAACCTGAAGATGTCCGTTTGGCTAAAAAAAATTTTTTCACTCTTTCTTCTCACTATCGCAAAAAAATATGGGAAACTCCAGCTTCAAAATTACCTAAAACTCAGTTTTTGCTAATTTTCTTCTTTGTTTTACAGCTAAGTGCCCTCGTGAGTACCATTTGTGCCTTAAAAACGAATAATTTCCTGTAAAGAAAGCATTGATTCCTTTTCAACTACTCAACTTATGAAGTGCAACAAAACGAGGAACATCTAAGAATTTTGTTGGATTTTCTACCATATCTCCTAAACTATTTGTTTAAGGAAAAAATGCATAAGTTATTTTTTATGGAAAATTGCATAAAGAATTACTTTTTACTTGGTCTTCGTTCGCTAGGGCCGTTAGTTTTCGCGTTATTTGGTATATAACGTCAAAAGAACCAGAGAAATTTTTGTCAGCTCGTAACTCGGAAACCGTTCACATTAGCAAGATTGTTTGTAAATTACTTTTTGTTAGAAATTTAATTTTAACATTTTTATACTAAATACTATTTGCGCTAAACTTCGCAGTTTTCGAGATATTTGATAAAACGAATAAAATCCGCCTTTTGACACCCTTATTTTCCGCCAAATAAAATCCATCAATTCGACTTACGTTATTGCGACTTACGTTAATGCATAAGTTATTTTTTATGGAAAATTGCGTAAAGAATTATTTTGTACTTTTGTTCGCTGGGGCCGTTAGTTTTCGAGTTGTTAGGTCTAATACGTCAAGAACCAGAGAAATTTTTGTCAGCTCGTAACTCGGAAACCGTTCACATTAGCAAGATTGTTTGTAAATTACTTTTTGTTAGAAATTTAATTTTTAACATTTTTATACTAAGTACTATTTGCGCTAAACCATGCCGTTTTCGAGATATTTGATAAAAACTAATAAAAATGCCTTTTGACACCCTTATTTTCCGCCTAATAAAATCCAACAATTCGACATATTGCGACTTACGTTAATGCATAAGTTATTTTTTATGGAAAATTGCATAAAGAATTATTTTGTACTTAACCTTTGTTTGCTGGGGCCGTTAGTTTTCGAGTTATTTGGTCTAAAACGTCAAGAACGAAAGAAATTTTTGTCAGCTCGTAACTCGGAAACCGTTCACATTAGCAAGATTGTTTTTAAATTACTTTTTGTTATAAATTTAATTTTAAACATTTTTATACTAAATACTATTTTCGCTAAACCTAGCAGTTTTCGAGATATTTGATAAAAACTAATAAAATCCGCCTTTTGACACCCTTATTTTTCGCCAAATAAAATACATCAATATTCGACTTACGTTATTGATTTTTTATATGCGTAAATATTTTATAAATGAAAACCTATCGTGGTTCTCAAGATTCCTTGGCTCGGTGCCCAAAAGAACCAGTGTTTTCGAACGTGTAAGTTCATTTACAGGAGGGGAAAAAAGGACATTTTATTCACGTTAATGCGTCATAAAATATGCGTTTAGAGAATAATAATAATTTTTAGAATGCAAATTAACAATCTAGGGGCAACGCCTCCGCTCATGGACGTTCGACAATTGATTGAGCTCACTGACTGCAATTTGCAAGTTGGGGTACATGAAAACATATGCAGGGGTTTAGGGATCTTCGAGGTTGTTCCAGGTAGCAATATGCACACTATACTCCTTCTGGAGGACCCGTGTTCCAATCCCTCGATTGCCCTGTAATTTCTCAAAAAAAATTACCTTTTCATGAGAAGAGGCATAACGAGCGGTTTGAGCTTTTAACTTCCTTAAAGAAGTTATTGTGAGACCCTCCACGTCGGGTTTTTGGGGAGGGGTCTTCCACACCCCGTAGAGTAAATTCGAATATGGATCTATACCGATCTCAACTTTGTCTGTGGTGCCGGCCGGCCGTCCGTCCGTAGCATTTTTTTTCCTGAAAACTTTACGGCCACAGTTTTCTACCGATTTTCATCAAATTTTCACCCAAATTTCTTTAGCCGGTGAAGAAGAGTGTAAATGTGTCTGTTTGAAATTTTAAAAAATTCGCTGCGGCCGAACCGTTAATCCGATTTTCACCAAATTTTCACCAATTACTCCTTATATTTTTGACGAATTTTTGGTGTAAAAAATTGCCACTTTTTAATTATTATTTTTTTTTAGTAGAAGAAATTTCATACTTCTACCCATTACGAGAGGCACATCCGTAGGCCAAAGAGCCCATTATTTCTATCTTCACACTTAAAAAAATTTTCGGGGGAAAAAAAAATTCGAAAAAAAAAACTCCCCCTCCCTTATACTTCCCCCTCCTTTATACTTTCCCTCCCTTTGTTATACTTTCGTTCCCTTATACTTCCCCCTCTGTTACTTCCCCTCCCATATACTCCCCCCGTTTTACGTCCCCTCCGTTATACTTCCCCCTCCTATATTGTTACTTCTCTTTAAGGAAGTTTTCGTTGGAAGCTCTTCAAACCAGTATTTTCTATGAAAGTTGTCATTTTCGTATCAATTTTAAGCCTCCATTAGAAATAATGACTTAAGTTATTTAAAATTATTTAAACGAAGTGATGTCATATGTCAAGTAAGCCAACGAAGTTATGTTTGAAAAATGCAAATTAAAGAATTGACATTGTACATTTTTCTGTTTACAAGTTCACACACACCTTTTAAATAGAAATTATTTCTAAAAAAAGCTCTATTTTTAATGACAAAGTAAAAAAAATCAAACGGGCGCGGTTGTTTCCGCCACTCCTCAACTTCACAGAGTTCGCAGGATGAAACCCACGTGAAACTTGTCACGTTAACACGTGTGGGTTTATTTCGTAATACGACATAACCCAAAACACTTTCCTCTTTTTAATAAACTATAATTTTTTATCGAATATTTCAAGTTTTTATCTTCAGGACCGGTCCGTCCCACAAGCAAACTTCAAGTAGCGTTTCATCCCACGGTCCGAAGACCGGACAACATATTTTAAACTCATGTAGGCGTCCAGAACAATTATAATTATAATAAATATACGGGGAGAAGACAACAAACGTTATTGTAAGTCTTTATAAATCACACCTTATGTAATCTAATATCTTTCAATGTTTCTTAACATCTATAAAGGTACCCAGAAGTCAAGAAGAAGAAAGAAAGGTCCGGAAACGGTGTTTCTCCACCAGAAAAACGAAGGAAACGACCCAAAAGGTGCAAAACGCCCGAACATCCGATAAAATGGGTGTTTTTACACCAAATATCGAGGAAAACGGCCCGAAAGTCGTTAAATAGCGTGTCTATTGCTTAAAAACCCGATAAAACGGGTGTTTCTACACCAAAACAACACAAACTCATAAGTGATTTATAGAACCCTAAACTCCAAAGACACTTTTTTAGAGATAGCTACACAAAGCTTTTCCTTCAAAGCGGGACATTTGGCCGTCCTCTAGTTCGTGGGGACAACGGAACATCCCGCTCGAAGCAAGGGGAGAAGTCAAAATTCTATGGGCGCTATGAAATAAACAAAAGGTTTTCGAAAGACTATAAAGAAAGGTCCGAAAACGGTGTTTCTCCACCAGAAAATCGAAGGAAACGACCAAAAGGTGCTTAACGCCCGATCGTCCGATAAAACGGGTGTTTTTACACCAAAATATAGGAAAATGGCCCCAAAGTCGTTGAATAGGGTGTTTATTGCTTAAAATCCCGATAAAACGGGTGTTGCTACACCAAAACTAAACTCCCGATCATCCGATAAAACGGGTGTTTTTACACCAAAACTAAACGCCCGATCATCCGATAAAACGGGTGTTTTTACACCAAAACTAAACGCCCGATCATCCGATAAAACGGGTGATTTTACACCAAACATCGAGGAAAACGGCCCGAAAGTCGTTAAATAGGGTGTTTATTGCTTAAAATCCCGATAAAACGGGTGTTGCTTCACCAAAACTAAACGCCCGATCATGCGATAAAATGGGTGTTTTTAAACCAAGACATCGAGGAAAACGGCCCGAAAGTCGTTACATAGGGTGTTTATTGAATAAAATCCCGATAAAACGGGTGTTTCTGCACCAAAACAACACAAACGCATCAGTCATTCATAGGGCCGTAAACTCCAAAAACACTTTTTTAGATGATGGCTACACAAAGCAGTTCCTTCAAAGCGGGACATTTGGCCGTTCCCTAGTTTTTGGGGACAACGGGACAGTCCCGCTCAAAGCGAGGGGAGAAGTCGAAAATCTAACGAGAGCGCTATGAAATAAACAAAAGGCTTTCGAAAGACTGTAAAAAAAGGTCGGGAAACTGTGTTTCTCCACCAGAAAATCGAAGGAAACGACCCAAAAGGTGGTAAACGCCCGAACATCCGATAAAACGGGTGTTTTTACACCAAAACAACACAAACTCATAAGTTATTTATAGGGCCCTAAACGCCCGATCATCCGATAAAACGGTGTTTTTACACCAAAACATCGAGGTAAACGGCCCGATAGTCGTTAAAAAGGGTGTTTATTGCTTAAAATTCCGATAAAACGGGTGTTTCTACACCAAAACAACACAAACTCATAAATCATTTATAGGGCCCTAAACTCCAAAGACACTTTTTTAGATGATGGCTACACAAAGCTTTTCCTTCAAAGCGGGACATTTGGCCGTCCCCTACTTCGTGTGGACAACGGACAGTCCCGCTCAAAGCGGGGGAGAAGTCAAAATTCTAACGAGGGAGCTTTGAAATAAGCAAAAGGCTTTCGAAAGACTGCAAAGAAAGGTGCGGAAACGGTGTTTTTCCACCAGAAAAACGAAGAAAAAGACCCAAAAAGTGCTAAACGCTCGAACGTCCAATAAAACGGGTGTTTTTACACCAAATCTTCGAGGAAGACGGTCCGAAAGTCGTTAAATAGGGTGTTTATTGCATAAAATCCCGATAAAACGGGTGTTTCTACACATAAACATCACAAACTCGTAATCATTTATAGCTTTTCCTTCAAGCGGGACATTTGGCCGTCCCCTAGTTTGTGGGGACAACGGGACAGTCCCGCCCAAAGCGGGGGGGGGGGGGGAATATTGACAATTAGAGCTATGCAACTCTTCTTAACCCAAAATTATTTTAAATAAATTGTAAAAAATACATATAATAATGGTCCATTTTAATTTCCCACACTTTTAACGATTTTAAATTCATAAATGGATTTTTAATCCCAAACAATCTTTTAAAAAGATGGCTATCATTATTAATTATTACTAGTTATTTATCAAGTCCTAATTAGAAGAGGAAAAGGTATTGAGCATTCACTTCAATCAATTAGTTCACGCGGCGAAACAACTTAAAAGGATAAATTCACGAGAAACTAAATAACTCGTTTTTTAAAGCAAGAAAGGTGGAAAAAAAACTAAGTGCAAAATGTTTAAACCTGTCTCTTCCGCACTCATTTTATGTTTTTTTCGCTTGAAGTTAAGAAATCCTCAAGACAGTATTGTCTTTATCTAATTAAAATCAAATTTCGAAACATTTTTTTTTAATTTGAAAAACTAAAAGGTAAATTAACAACTTTTCACTTTTTAATTTCACAATTTGAGCAACTTTTTTTAAAAACACGTTTACGCAATATTTAAATCCATTGTTATATAAAGCCCCGACATTCCGGTATTTAATGAAAACCATCTTTTTAATTTTTGTGGAGCGTATTTTTAAAAATAAATTAATAAAAACTGCTTTATAAATAAAATGATCTATTTTTAAACTTTTAAAGGTATGCAGAAGAAGTGATCGGGTTGAGGAATGTCTGGAATCGAATTATGCCCTCATGCACAATTATTGTTTGTTCGTGCTAGAGAATATTGCAATATCCTTCCATAAATCAGAATAGTTGGGGCTGTAATTAAAAAAAAGAACGACCTCATATTTTATGTTTGCATCACCGATTTAGGAAAATTTACGAAAAACGCGTGGCGATTAAAATGCTTATAAAAAACGATTGTCTCTTAACTTCCAGCTCCGATGATAAAATAGAGCACATGCCGGCACCCCTATGAGACCTTGTCATGACTTTCTAACTACATTTTCAACGCGATCTTAAATTCCGCGTTTTACCTTCCGAATTTGGACAAATTTACCATTGACCCCGATAATTTACCTATTGTCGATTATTCCATTTAAAAATGAAGACTAATTGAAATATAGGTCACTTTTGGTTCGTTAAGGAATGAGTTCTGATGACCTCGTGTGAGAAAATAGTTTAAAAGTATGCCGAATTGCGTGACAAATTATAGCGGTATAATTCGTCATTTCCTGAAGCTTCAAGTCCTAAAGTAGCCAATATCTAAAATAATGCGAAAATGCTCAAAAATTTTGTACAAAAGAGATTTATAAGCCTAAAAAAAACGAGAAAAACGACTGAAATGAGTTGCGGAGGTACATTTTGGTCAAAAGTCCCGAAAAAAATTGGGTTTCTAGAGTAAAAAAAAGTACTTGTTTGAAGAGCTTCCTAAAAGAGAAGTAAAAATATAGGAAGGGGAAGTATTAGGAAGGGGGAGTATAAGGGAGGGGAGTATAAGGGAGGGGAAGTATAAGGGAGGGGAAGTATAAGGGAGGGGAGAATAAGGGAGGGGAAGTATAAGGGAGGGTGAGTATAAGGGAGGGAAAGTATAAGGGAAGAGGAAGTATAACGGAGAGGGAAGTATAACCGAGGGGAAGTATAACGGAGGGGGAAGTATAACGGAGGGGGAAATTTTTTTTTTTTTTCGAAAAATTTTTCAAGTTTTTTTTTCAAAAATTTTTTAAGTTTTTTTCAAAAATTTTTTTTAAGTATCAAGGTAAAAATAATGGGATTTTTGCCCAAGAGAGGTTCCTCTCGTAAAGCTTGGAAATATGAAATTTCTCGCTACTAACAGACGCATCTCCGCCATTTTTTGGGAAAAAAAATCGCCCTCGTTAGTTTCTTGTTCACCGACTATTGGTGAAAATCGATTGAAACTGTGGCCGTAAAGTTTTCCGAAAAATGCTACGGACGGCCGGCCGGCCGGAGTGACAGACATAGTTGAGATCGGTAAAGATTAATATTGGATTTGACCCTCCGGGTCTGGATGACCCTTCCCCAAAAACCCGACGTTGAGGGTATCACAATAACTTCTTTAAGGAAGTTTATATAAATTTTTCACCAAGCTGATCTATTGGAGCCAAATTAGTCCTCAATCGATTGGTCAAATCTATCACACCAAGTTGCTCTATTTACTCCTGATCGAGTACTGCGAAATCCATGACGTAATCGGTCAAATCTTCACCAAGCGGATCTTTTTGGTGCCAAATGAGTTCAAAGAGGTGCAAAGATCTATGAGGTGCCAAAAGAGGTCAAATCTATCACAACATGCTGATCTTGATAGCAGGATCAATCATGCAATAGGGCAAATCTATCTCACCAAGCTGATCTGTTTGGAACCAAATGAGTCCTCAATCGATTGGTCAAATCTATCACACCAAGCTGCTCTATTTGCTCCTGATCGAGTACTGCGAAATCCATGACGAAATCGGTCAAATCTTCACCAAGCTGATCTACTTGGTGCCAAACGAGTTCTCAATCAATTGGTCAAATCTATCACACCATGTTGATCTTGATAGCAGGATCAATCATGCAATAGGACAAATCTATCTCATTAAGCTGATCTGTTTGTAACCAAATGAGTCCTCAATCGATTGGTCAAATCTATCACACCAAGCTGCTCTATATTGCTCCTGATCGAGTACTGCGAAATCCATGAAGTAATCGGTTAAATCTTCACCAAGCTGATCTATTTGGTGCCCAACGAGTTCTCAATCAATTGGACAAATCTATCACACCATGCTGATCTTGATAGCAGGATCAATCATGCAACAGGACTAATCTATCTCACCAAGCTGATCTGTTTGTAACCAAATGAGTCCTCAATCGATTAGTCAAATCTATCACACCAAGCTGCTTTATTTTGCTCCTGATCGAGTACTGCGAAATCCATGACGAAATCGGTTAAATCTTCACCAAGCTGATCTATTTGGTGCCAAACGAGTTCTCAATCAATTGCAGGTAAAATCTATCACACCATGCTGATCTTGATAGCAGGATCAATCAAGCAATCGAAATCCTGAAATCCCTTGCCTGAAAACCGAAATAAGTACTTTTGAAGTTTGCTTTTGGGCAAAAAAAATTCGATGACAATGAGTTTTCTCGGGGAAAAATTAGAAAAACGCTCAAAAATCAGGTATTAGGGGATTTCTTTTCCTAAAAACCGAGAAAACAACGTAAAAATTAGGTATGGAGGTACATTTTTGGTCGAAATAAAGGTTTCTTGGAGTAAAAACCAAGAAAACGCCTAAAAATGCAATAATCAGCGGCCTAAAAATAGGGGAAAACTACGCAGATGGTAGATTTTTGGCCGAAATCAATTTTCTCAGAAAAAAATTAGGAAAAACGGCCAAAAATCCATTAATTTTGTGGCCCCGAAAACGAAAAAAGGCCTTTAGACTTCTGTGGGCACTTAAGAATATAAAAGGGAAACAATTAAAATTGTTCAAAAATTATTAATGACAGTTGGCAAATGGCAAGTCCGCGTGTAGAAAACAAAACGATGACGAAAATAAACTAGGCCTTTCCCATAATTAACTATTTACATGGATTGTAAACACGAACGTGGATTTGTTGAGTAAGTGGGCTTGTTCGAGGGACTACGTTCGGGTGGGAGTCAAATTGCTCATAAAAGATCGAAATCTAATACTCGCTGCGTCTCTTGTGTTTTATGCATTCCATCCTCTTATTGGATGAAATAAAGAGAAACGGGACAAACGTCCTGGTTATCAAAACAATCATTTTTACACGGTGAACGAATTTGTTTAAATTTTACGGTTTGAACAAGTCAGATTCCAACATAATCTTATGAAATCTGAGTCTTAAAACTACTTTTATAAACAAACTCATGAGTTTATGCCCTACTCAGTTTTTTAAATACTCCTGATTTAAATAAAAACTTGAAATACAAATTAGGACATAAAACTGTGGTCTGGAAGATGTAAAACATTTTGTTGACTAACCCCAAGGTGTCATAATGAAATAGGAATGACTTTTTTTGGAAGTTTACTCATTTTTTCGGCCAAGCGAACCCATTTTTACTTGATGTTCAAGCGATTTCGTCCGTGAAAACTGGAGGTCTGCCTTGGCTTGAAGAGCGAGAGAAGCCAGAAACTTATGTAAAAAGGGGATGGCGAAGATGGGCTTTCTTGGTCGAAAAAGACAGGCGACAACCTGGTGAGAATGGAGTTCCTTCTCTGAAAGAGGAACTGCTAGTACTAGCTTTGTTCCAACCGCAGTTTGAAACCGGTTTGAAACTCCTGGAGCATGCGCAGAAGGATTCGGACGTCACATTGACATCGTTCAAATCACGTCCGTCAGATCTGAAGTCAACTGACGATAAATTTGACGTCCAAATCCTCCTGCGCGTATGCTCGAGGAGTTTCAAACTGCGGTCGGAACAGAGAAATTGATCTTTGCCCATCTCGACTTTGTCAGTTGTTCCGGCCGGCCGTAGCATTTTTCCGGAACACTTTACGGCCACAGTTTTCAACCGATTTTCACCAAATCTTCACACAATCTTCCTTAGTCGGTAATGACTGTTAGTAAAAACTTGTTGATTTGTAAAAAAGAAGGAAAGGACTGCTAGTACTAGCTTTGTTCCAACCGCAGTTTGAAACTGGTTTGAAACTCCTGGAGCATGCGCAGAAGGATTCTGACGTCAAATTGACGTCGTTCAAATCGCGTCCGTCAAATCTGAAGTCAACTGTCGATAAATTTGACATCCAAATCCTTCTTTCTTATTTCTTTTGATTTGTCAAATTTGTCGTCAGTTGACTTCAGATTTGACGGACGCGATTTGAACGATGTCTATTTTGACGTCCGAATCCTTCTGCGCATGCTCCAGGAGTTTCAAACCAGTTTCAAACTGCGGTAGGAACAAATCTATTTCCTACTTCTTTGACATTACAGCCGCTCCACGTGTTTTTCAAAAAATTCCTGCTGCAAAGGCTGGGATTCGAAGGGCGGTCCACGTTGACGGTTGTGCATGCAGGCAGACTAAATACAAAAATCGTAAAGTTAGGTCGGTTTCGTCAAACTGTGTGTACAGACATAAAGACCTTTTACTTGGGGACAATGATCCGATTGTGTTCGAATTTGTCGGGGTTTCCCCTTTCCGGTCAAGTTCAAGTTGAATGCGACTTTCATCGTTTGGTGAGGGCGAAACTATTCACGCCCCGTTGGATCTTCAACCCCGGAAACCGACCGCGACTACCTGACCGGATGAAACGATTTTGACAAAAAGTCATTTTGTCAGTGCCATCCTTCTTATGTAAAGCTAATGAGGGGAAGAACCATGACGAACATACACCACGTGCCCACAGGTCGCACTTTCGGAATACTTGTTAAGGATCCTCGAATTTATTGTTTTAACTTCCCTAAAGAAGTTATTAGCTTTGTTCCAACCGCAGTTTGAAACTGGTTTGAAACTCCTGGAGCATGCGCAGAAGGATTTAAACGTCAGATTTAACGGACGAACGATATGAGCGACTCAGATATGACGTCTAAGTCCTTCTGCGCATGCTCCAGGAGTTACAAACCATTTCAAACTGCGGTTGGAACAAAGCTATTGTGATGCCCTCCACGTCGGGTTTATGGGGAAGGGTCTTCAAGACCCCGTAGGATAAATTCAAATATGGATCTACACCGATCCTAACTTATACTTCCCTACTGCTATGTTATACATCCCCCTATGTTATACTTCCCTACTACTATGTTATACTTCCCCCTCCGTTTTACTTCCCCTCCATTATAATTCCCCCCCCCCCTATGTACTTCCCCTTCCCATATACATTTGGAAGTTATATAGTTGGAAGCTCTTCAAAGCAGTACTTTTTCCTTTTGTCTTTTCCTCGGTTTTTAGGGGAAAAAAACACTCATTTTACAGGATTTTAGGTACTTTTCTCTGTTATTTCACAAAGAAACCCCATTTTTACATGGTTTTTAGGATTTTTCCTGGTTTTTTGGGGAAAAAACAGTCATTTTACAGGATTTTAGGTAGTTTTCCTCGTTATTTGACAAAGAAACCCCATTTTCACATGATTTTAGGATTTTTCCTCGGTTTTTTGGAAAAACTCATTTTTATGGGATTTTAGGGAGTTTTCCTCGGTTTTTGACAATGAAACCCCATTTTCACATGGTTTTTAGGATTTTTCCTGGGTTTTTTGAAAAAAAAAAAAATTACGGGATTTTAGGTAGTTTTCCCCGTTATTTGACAAAGAAACCCCATTTTCACATGGTTTTTAGGATTTTTCCTCGGTTTTTGACAATTACACCTCGTTTTTCCATGATTTTTAAGAGTTATAGAAAAAGAAACCCCATTTTTACAGGATTTTAGGAAGTTTTCCTCCGTTATTTGACAAAGAAACCTCATTTTCACATGTTTTTAGGATTTTTCCTCGGTTTGGGGGGGGGGAACTAATTTTACGGGATTTTAGGTAGTTTTCATCGGTTTTTGGCAATGAAACCCCATTTTTACGGGATTTTAGGTAGTTTTCCACCGTTATAAGACATAGAAACCCCATTTTCACATGGTTTTTAGGATTTTTCCTCGGTTTTTTGGGGGAAAACATTCATTTTTACAGGATTTTAGGTAGTTTCCTCGGTTTTTAACAGTGAAACCTCATTTTTCCATGATTTTAAATAGTTTTCCTCGGGTTGTAGAAAAAGAAACCCCATTTTCACATGGATTTTTCCTTGGTTTTTTGAAAAAAACCAGTACTTTTTCAATAATTTTTTAAATCTCAAAGGTGTGGAACAATTTTAATTTAAAATTCATATGAAAGTTAAATTTTTCAGTTTAAGAAAAATGGTTTTGTTACTTTCAATCGTAATAAATTTTCTCTTCCTCTATTCAATAGTGGACAAAAATTTCAAGAGTCTTCAAATCGCTCCAAGAGTCGACTGTAACATGAGTACGGAACCGATATCGAAAAGAGTCGTCCTTTTCATTTCCGACGGTTTAAGCGCGAATCAACTTTACCGCGAGACGGCGAAAATGGGGAAAGCGTCGTTTATCAGATCGGTGATGGAAGGCGGAGGAAGCTGGGGAGTTTCAGTCGCAGACGTCCCGACGATGACGGTTACAAGGATAGTCACTCTTTACACAGGGACTCTTCATACGAATATGAACCTTTTATTTTTTGATAACTTCAAGCTTCCGGTCGACAACATCTTCAACTACCCCAAAGTCTACTACATCGGAGATACGTCTTCCTTACACTCTTTGAAGATTCCATAAAAAATTGGACGACGATGACCTGGGATGAAGAATTTGCTTCAAAAGTCAAAACCGATTATATCCAATATGACGAATTTATTTGCAAAAAGATTAAAAAATTGGTCAAAAACAATTCATTCGGGAACAACACAGCTTTTATATTTTATCTACCAGCAGTCGATTTTGTGGCCACGATTTTCTCCCTGCGTCAGAAGCGTGTGCGAAAATCGTAAAGCATTTAGACAGCTGTATAAGAAAAACGGTGAATTTATTCGAAAAGATAGGTGAAACTACGTTTTTGTTGACGTCGGATCATGGTATGGCGGACCACGGAGTACATGGATACGCCGATGCGCAAATGAGAGAAACCCCGATGGTCGCCTGGGGTCACGGAATCGCGAAAAACGCCGGACATTACTACGTAAGGCCTTCATCTTGGAACGCTACAGGGATGAAAAACGTTCATATTTTACAAAGCGACATCGCTTCTTTGATCTCCGTTCTTTTGGGCAACGCGATACCGGCGAACTCTCACGGACTACTCCCCGTCGAGTTGTTCGAAGATCAAAACGCGAATTTAGTAAAAGCTCTTTTCTGCCAGATCGTTCAGCTCACAATATCGCGAAACATCAACACATAATGACCACATACATTTATAATCTGGAACAAAATTTGGAAAATTTAAAAAGTCAGCTGAATGAATCGAATGCAACGGAAGCGATTCGAAAGGAAAGAACGATTCTAAAGGAAATCGAAAAGGAATTAAGGTGGTATCACTTATGCTTCAATGGCGATCTATCAATCATAGTTAATTTTATATACGCCGGTTGGACAGCATGGTTATTCCTTAGGTACTTCATTCAATTTACCCAAAAAGCCAAAGCAACAAAATGACTTTAATTCACAATGTAGCAGACGTCGTATTCGTTTTGTCATCATCTCCATATACTTCATCGTCAAATCAAAAAATGGCCGATACACTTTTCGATTTATTTGGCAGCACTGTACTTTGTGTGGTGGAGGGCGTTAAGAAGCGTTACGTATTTCAAAATCGATTATAATCTCGTTTCTATTTTGGGAAATGTATTCCTTTTGATTTTTGTGGCAATGTCCATCCATATGGTCGAAGTCCGCTACATCTTTTTGTCCTTTATGACAGTCTTATTGGCGTTTTTAAGCAGAAAGACTATCGGTCCTAGATTGTTCTTTTTATGGATAGTGACTTTGTTGGGTTTAGTACAGTTTTTGAACGCTGATAACTTCGAAGCACCGATAAGCAAGACCGCAATAACCATTTCTGCTGTGGGACTAATGATGACGGCAGTTGCCTACATGGGACTGGCTGAAGATCCCATTTGGCCAATAGGTTATTTGACCATCGTTGTCTTAGCTCACTGGAATATATTGACAGTCATAGAAAGAAAAACGTTTTGGCACACAGTCTTGTCTTTTATGATACTTTTATTTGGATTTTCAATAGGTCTTTTATCACCCGGAGCAGGATTTAAAAAGCTTTGCAGAATCTGCTTCGGCTTCGGAGCTGTCTTCATGCTCATGACTGTCAGGATGGAAGGCACAGGACTGCAAACGTGCATCATTTTCTTTTTCATCTGGTACGCCATCGAACTTAAAAAATCAGGGAAAGATATCTTGGCTGAGTTTGTGAACCGAAAAATAATATGAACCCTGATGACTTAAGAAGGGGATTGATGCTTGTTCATTTTTCATGGATTCTATATTTCGCTTCTGGATTTTCCAACTACCCTACCAGCTACGATATCAAATGGTCGCATTCTTTTTTCGAATGGTTCGATACGGACAAAGTCGCTTGTATAATTCTCGTGAAAGAGTTTATTCCAGTTTTCCTTCTTGCTGCTATCATCACCGCCATGAATCATTCCCTCGGCGTCGACAAATACAAGTTTCTAGAATGGTATCTATTTCTAAACAACATCCTCGCTGTGTACTTTTTTAATCGGACCACTGTCGACTTGGAATATCGCAACCACGTCAGAACTGGATTCGATTTAGCGAATCAGATTCTGTCAAACTCATTTCCGATTCTTATCGTCACTTTTGCTGCCATCGCCGACTTCTTTTTAACCGACAAATTAAACATCACCGTTAGCAAAATACTCCATAGAATTCTATTAAAAATATTTTTTCATATATCATACTGCAATTTTATTTTACATATTTTTTTTAGTGTTTCTTTCAAAGCAACTTGAATTATTTTTCCTAGCCCTTTTTTTATGGCGTTTTCCTCGTTCTTCAAGCCGCAAATCCACTATTAACTTCCTAAAAGAAGTTATTGTGATACCCTCGACGTAGGGATTTTGGGGAAGGGTCTTCCAGACTCCGGAGGAGTCGTTCGAATATTGATTTTTATCGATCTCAACTTTGTCTGTGTGCCGGCCGGCCGTCCGTTTTTTCCGGAACACTTTACGGCCACAGTTTTCATCCGATTTTCACCAAAATTTCACACAAATTTCTTTAGCCGGTGAAGAAGAATGCAAAGAGGGCGATTTTTGAATTTCGAAAAAATGGCGGAGATATGGCTGTTTGAAATTTTAAAAAATTCGCTGCGGCCGTTGGTCCGATTTTCACCAAACTCTTATATTTTTTAAGAATTTTTGGTGTAAAAAAATTGCCACTTTTTAATTATTATTTTTTTAGTAGGGAAAATTTCGTACTTCTACCCATTAAGAGAGGCACATCCGTAGGCCAAAGAGCCCATTATTTCTACCTTGACACTTAAAAAATTTTCAAAAAAAAGAACTTAAAAATTTTTCAAAAAAAACCCAAATTTTAAAAAGAAAACCCGGAAAATTTTTCAAAAAAAAAAAATTTTTGAAAAAAAAAAAATTTTTGAAAAAAAAAAAACTCTGAAAATAAAAAAAAAAAAAATTTTTCAAAAAAAATAAAATTTCTTGAAAAAACTTAGAAAATTTTTCGAAAAAAATTCCCCTCCCTTATACTTCCCCTTCCTTATCCCTCCTTTATACTTTCGTTCCCTTATACTTCCCACTTCGTTATAATTCCCCTGACTTATACTTCCCCCTGTTATACTTTCTCCTCCGTTATACTTCCCTCCTATATTTTTACTTCTCTTTAAGGAAGTTTTCGTTGGAAGCTCTTCAAACAAGTATTTAGAGGTATTGATGGTTCATTAGATCGATAGAACCTTTTCCCCCCTTTTTCCAAGACGCCTGATCCGGGCGTTTTTTCGCTCTTTCGGCCGAAAAATTCTTGGCTTTGCTTTCTGTCGGCCGAAATACCCCTTTTCATCGGTTTCCCACTGTTTTGTAACCCAGAAACACAGGAAAATCTGGTAAATACCATTGAAAGAACGAGTTATTGTTCAAAATTTGAGCATTTCCTGTTCAATATAATAAGCATTGACCACTTCCTATCAAGTGCGAATAATGGGCAGACCAAGCTTTTGTATTCGGTGACCAACTGGACTTTCCTGTCACGACACTGCAATTCACCATATGCTTGAATCTCGCCTACCCAATGATTATGAAAGCAATTAAAAAGGTTTCCTTACGACGTAGAATGTTTTATGTCACACTTTTATGAGAAAGTAAAGTACCTCAGGATGCATCTCTATTGTGACATCATCTTATGGGAAAACTGAAAGAAGGCATATGGAGAAAAAAAATCTGTTATGAATCTAGTATCCCACCATCAATTTACGTAAAAAAGACTTCTAGATTTTTATATTTTGTGTTTCATGTAACCTGGTTAAGTTGAAGGAATTCCCTCACGACTAATTTATTTAGCACAGGGATGAGTCAGTTGAGTGGCTTGGGTAAATGCCCTCCGAGATTGTCCGAGTGGAACACATGGTCGCATTAAGAACTCCCGCCTTGTGTCACGTGTCACGTGCACTGTTCTAGTACTTAGTGCAGGGCCTCCAGATGTCTTTTATCTTAATCGAAATAGTCCAGTCACGTTTGGTCAACAGATACTCTCATCCCAGATTTTAAGCCGAATTCTGAACTTGCAACAAAAAGTGTAGATTAGGGTTCCCAAAGTGATCTAGGAGTCGGCCAAGCATTGTGGTTCGTGGAAAAGATTGATAAAAAAAAGTCGCTGGAAACAGAAAAGGAAACCCGGAGTTAGACGCTCAGTTAGGTTTCTTAGTCTTCAAAAATTGAGATATTTCCCACATTTTAGCATTTTAAGGAGATTCACTCGGTTTTTTGAATAAGAAACCCAATTTTTACATGATTTTTAATTTTTCTTCTGGTTTTACAAAAAGAAAACCCGATTTTTAAAGAATTTAAGGTAGTTTCCTTCGGTTTTTGATAATGAAGCCCTATTTTTACATGGTTTTTAGGAGTTTTCACAGGTCATACAAAAAGAAATCCCATTTTTACAAAATTTTAGGTAGTTTTCCTCGGTTTTTTGACAGAAAATCCTATTTTAACTTCCTCAGAGAAGTTATTGTGATACCCGCCACGTCGAGTTTTTTTACATGGTCTTCAGGAGTCCTATATTTCTATTGGACTTGTATTCCCATAGGAATTTTTACTGAATTTTAGTATTTTCCCTCGGTTTTTGACAATAAAACGTCATTTTTCCATGATTTTTAAGTTTTCCTCCGGTTGTAGAGAAAGAAACCCCATTTTTACAGGATTTTAGGTAGTTTTCCTCCGTTATTTGACATAGAAACCCCATTTTCACATGGTTTTTAGGATTTTTCCTCGGTTTTTTGGAAAAAAAAAACTATTTTTGGGATATTAGTAGTTTTCATCGGTTTTGGCAATGAAACCTCATTTTTACATGATTTTTAAGAGTATTCCTCGGGTTGAAGAAAAAGAAACCCCATTTTTACGGGATTTTAGGTAGTTTTCCTACGTTATTTGACAAAGAAACCTCATTTTCACATGTTTTTAGAAATTTTCCTCGGGTTTTTTGGGGGAAAAAACTCATTTTTACGGGATTTTAGGTAGTTTTCATCGGTTTTTGACAATGAAACCTCATTTTACTCGATTTTTAAGAGTTTTCCTCGTTATTTGACAAAGAAACCCCATTTTTACAGGATTTTAGGTAGTTTTCTCGTTATTTGACAAAGAAACCCCATTTTCACATGGATTTTAGGATTTTCCTCGGTTTTTTTTGAAAAAACTCATTTTTACGGGATTTAAGTAGTTTTTATCGGTTTTTGACAATGAAACCTCATTTTACTGATTTTTAAGAGTTTTCCTCGGGTTGTAAGAAAAAAACCCATTTTTACATTTTTAGGTAGTTTTCTCCGTTATTTGACAAAGAAACCCCATTTTCATGTTTTTAGGATTTTCCTCGGTTTTTTGGAAAACTCATTTTTACGGGATTTTAGGTAGTTTCATCGGTTTTTGACAATGAAACCTCATTTTCCATGATTTTTAATAGTTTTCCTCGGGTTTAGAAAAAAACCCATTTTTACAGGATTTTAGGTAGTTTTCCTCCGTTATTGACAAAGAAACCCATTTTCACATGGTTTTTAGGTTTTTTCCTCGTTTTTGGAAAAAAACTCATTTTACGGGATTTTAGGTAATTTTCTCGGTTTTTGAAAGTGATTTCCATTCTTAAATTTAGTTTTTTTTTTTTTTTTTTTTTTTTTTTTTTTTTTTTTTTTTTTTTTTTTTCTTTTTTTTCTTTTTTTTTCGAAAATAGGCCGCCAAACTTTTTGACCTGTAAAACATAGGTATCCGCATTTTAAGAAGTTCAGACGAATAAGAAAATTTTTCCCACCAAATTACCTCGTTTCGGACGAACACTTTTTTTTTTCACTGTCACGGTTTTAGATTATCCGATGCTTTCCAGCAATAAAATCTACTTCCCTCCCCACATTTTTTTTTTTCTAGATTAAGAAATATGAGTTGAAAACAACGGAATTACGTGCCTTAAGGCTGAAGGACACGGGGCTTTTGTGCTTCGAAATTCTCTTTCTTTTTTTCATAGGAAAACGAAAATTACCACAAGGGAAAATTTATTGTTAAAAAAGTTTTCGTAAGAATTTTTGTGTTGATAAGTCGTAAAAAGTTTAAAATGTTTAGAATGCTCCCCTATGCAGCAAGTAGCCCGCCCACATCTGAAACGCGTCGATTGTAAAGATAGTTTTTATTAAGAACATCCTGCGGAGGGTCCAGGAGCTTGAAGCACTTCCGCCCTCTCAATTACTCGTACTAACTATTTAGTCGAGAAACCCTTTGAACCCTTTTGTTTCACTTTCTATTTTCGACCGGAGATGAAAAGGCTCGAATTCGATCCGCTTCGACCCAAAATAATTTTAGAAACCGAGAAACCAATTAAGTACATGTGTTTTCGTGCTGAATCTGCTGTTTTTTCCGGCGTTTCATTTTGTTTTCAGGATGCAGAATAAAACAAATTTTTATCATCTAATCCCCTAAATGTTTACTTCAGCAACGATATTCATAAATTTAACTTTTACCCTTTTCCTGGAAAGTTTCGAGGGTTCACCGTCTCACTATTTCCGGAATTATGATTTGAAGGAGGTGAAAGGGCCGCTTAAAAGCGGAGAAAAGCCCACTCGACTTGGCCATTTGGGTTTTTTTTTTCTCCATCCTGAAGTCCAGAAATGAATGTGTTCGCAAGTGTTTTTATTTTGTTTATCGGCGTGACTGCACACGAGACGCATTTGGGTATGTTTTTAATTTTGTTTATAGCCCTCATACACAAAACCCTTTTTTGAAGCTAATTTTTCTTCTTAATTAAGCGAGTTAGAGAAGGCATGCAGCCAATAACTCAAGAAGAAATTAAAATCCGTTTTTATCAATTTGAGGATGGTCAATGGCCTCCTTCGCGTGCTTTGACAATTAACAAACGCTCGCTAATAACGTTGAGAAATTTTATTTTACTTCAAATTCTTGATTCTTCAATTTTTGGAGACAATAATAAAAACGTAATTTTACAACCAAAATCGGTAGCGAAAATTTTCTTACGATTTCGCAGTAGAAGCAGAGCAAAACATCAAATGGAACGCCATCTAACGTTGTTCTTAGAAAGTTCTTCTTTCGGTTATATTGAAGAAAAGTACTAGTTTGAAGAGCTTCCAAAAAACTTCCTTAAAGAGAAGTAAAATATAGGAGGGGGAAGTATAACGGAGGGGAAGTATAAAGGAGGGGAAATATAGAGGGGGAAACTACAAAAAGGGGGAGTATAATGAGGGGATTTTTTTTAAAAAATTTTAAAGTTTTTTTTTAATTTTTCAAGTATCACGGTAGAAATAATGGGATTTCTGCCCAAGGGAGGTCCTCATTTAACGAGTGGAAGTATGAAATTTCTCCTACTAAAATGATAATTAATGTTAAAAAATGATAATTTTTTTACACCAAAATTCTTAGTTTTTTTTTTCGAAAAATTTCTGTTTTTTTTTTGAAAAATTTTCCGATTTTTTTTTAAAAATTTTCCGGGTTTTCTTTTTAAATTTGCGCTTTTTTTTCTGAAAAATTTTATAAGTTCTTTTTTTCAAAAATTTTTTAAGTGTCAAGGTAGAAATAATGGGCTCTTTGGCCTACGGATGTGCCTCTCGTAATGGGTAGAAGAATGAAATTTCTCCCTACTAAAAAAATAATTATTAAAAATTGGAAATTTTTTTACACCAAAAATTCTTAAAAAATATAAGGAGTAATTGGTGAAAATTTGGTGAAATCGGACCAACGGTTCGGCCGCAGCGAATTTTTTAAAATTTCAACAGACATATCTCCGCCATTTTTCGAAATTCAAAAATCGCCCCGTTACATTCTCTCACCGGCTAAAGAAATTGTGTGAAAATTTGGTGAAAATCGGTTGAAAATGTGCCGTAAGGTGTTCCGGAAAAAAATGCTACGGACGGCCGGCCGGCCGGAACAACAAAAAGATTGAGATTTTTATCCCGATACTCTCGCTATGGAAGCCCAAGAAATAAAGTGCCTTTTATCTTGGTATCCAATGTTGAGAAAAAAAAAATAAAGATTTCTTTTTGTTTCAGACTGCTTTGATCCACAAGGTAAAATCAATTGTGTCCAGCTTTGGGAGTGCCCTGAGTTCCAAATTCATCAAAAAAGATGCCCAAGAAATCAAATTTGCTGCGCCAATCACCCAAGTTTTCACCAACAGCCATGGTCACCTTTTAAAAAAGCCTCATACTACGGAGACGCATTTCAAGATTCTTCGTCCGAAATGTTGAAATACCTCACAGAGAAAATTATGTCGTAAACGTTCAACATCCCAGAAAATCAAAAAACGAAGAATTTCATGTTTACAATGTTGAAGCAGAGAAGAAAAGGAAACACCGGATATCATTTTTATCGATTCTGACAAAAACTATGACTATGAAAATTATTTTCAAAATGAAATTCAAGAAAGCAATATTGAGTCGAGAGACATAAAATCGAAGCCAGGCGATAAAAGCAGATATTGTAAGTTTTATTTTTTAAATTGAAATAAATGACATTTTAATAGATTGTAAAAAATATACAAAGTGGGCGATGAATACATCGAATGTGATGCCGCTGCTTCCTGATTTAATGACGTCGAAAATTGAACAAGAAAGTGCCCACCGAAATTCCAGCCGCTCATCGTAGGAGGGACGAATGCGACAATCAAAGACTTTCCACACATGGTAATTTTTATATTTGTGGTTTTTTACAAATAATATTATAAAGAACAAATATGAACAGATTAAACAAGCGTACGCTAATTGAAATCCAAAAAGGATGTGCCAGAATTCCATTTTTCTTTATTCACATCTGTTTAATTTTTCAGGCTGCTCTAGGTTACCGAAAAAACGATGAAATCGACTATTTGTGGGAGGTACTATTGTCAGCGAAAACTTTATTTTGACGGCAGCACATTGCTCAAGAACTAGATGGTAAGCGAAATATTAACCCTTTCGAGACCGCGTCTGACGCCGGATTCTCTGCGCTACTGGCGCAGCACTTTTCCCCTCACTTCTCCCGACCGCTCCCAGCGCCCAGCAAAGCACAGAAAGTGACGAGTGATGCGATCATCACTTAGTTCATTTCTTCCCCAACAGATGGCCATTTTTGCATGTCGCTAGCGCCACGGGAAGCGAAGGTATTAAATATCTTAGAGAGGCTTCCCGCTGGCGCCGCTGGGCAACTAAAGTCGCCTGCGCTCTCCAAGCGACATGCGCGCATGGCAACTGAAAGGGTTAAAGAATTCTAAATAACTTTTGTTTCAGGGGGCCGCCTGTTGTAGTTAATGTTGGTTCAACCGAACTTTATTCTCCCAACGGACTCGAAGTTCCAATCCAAGACATCATCCCGCATCCTGATTACAAAACACCTTCCTGCTATGATGATATCGCATTGATAAGACTTACTGAGAAAATTAAATTCAGCAACAATTTAAGACCAGCATGTCTGGCTACTCTTGAATCAAAAGCGCAAACTCCCGGAAAAGTAGCGATAGCCACAGGATGGGGAAAAATCGGATTTGGTAAATTTAATGTTTTTTTTTCAAAAATAAATTGAAATTTTAAAGGTCGAGAATCGAGCAACTATCTGCTTAAAGTAAAACTAAAAGTCATCACCAATGATGAATGTAATGAATTTTATGCAGCTGATAGTAAAACTCAAAGTCTCAAATATGGCATCACCTCGAATATGATTTGTGCTGCAGGATATGAAGATATTATCCATGATACTTGTCAGGTATGAAAATAATAAAAAAGAATCTATTTTAAGTCAATTGAGAAACATAGAAAGAAGAAAGAGTAGGAAAAAAGGAAGGCCCACAGTGGGATTTGAACCGACAACCTTCGGGTTACATGACCAACACTCTTCCAACTATGGAAGCCTTGTTTTCTAGAGTCTCTGACCAATCAAAATCTAAAAACGAAAGAGAAAAGTGAGACACACAAAGGCTTCCATAGCTGAAGTTGAGCATGTAACATGAAGGTTATAGGTTAGAGGTTAGGCCCCCAAAGGGACTTCTTTCCTATTGATAAAGTTTAAAAAATCTTTTTGAAATAATTTTTAGGGTGACTCTGGAGGACCTCTTCAAGCACGTTTGCCCGAAAACAAATGCATGACCCAAGTAATTGGCGTCACATCATTCGGAAAAGCTTGCGGAACCGGAGTCCCTGGCGTTTACACCAAAGTCTCACCATACTTAAGCTGGATAGAAAGCATCGTTTGGCCATAAATTTTAACAATTTAACTGCACATTTATTTCAATCTAGACGACGAATAACATAAATATTTAGATATAAATCACAGTCATGTAAATAAAACTACTATGTGAACAATTTTTCAGCTAAAAAGATCAAATTTACATGCTAAAACATAGCAAAAACTTATGTAAAAATACATACTCTTTGAATCCTTACACTGCTTTGTGTTTTTTATTATTGCTACCTATAAAACCAGAATTATTTTAAAAAATTAAAATTTTTTTTTCAACCTGGGTAGTCTTCACTTTTGTTTTTGAAGGGGAAATGGCAGATATGAGGTGGTTACAGAAGCTGTGAAGAGGTAAGCCGAGGACGGTGTAAAAATCACCGTTGATGGCTTTGATTAAAGTTCCACCCAGCCCTTGTATGCCGTAGCCTCCAGCTTTGTCTAGAAAATAAGTTTTAGAATATGGCAGCATCTACGGCAGGGTTCCCAAAATGTTGGTCTATCTGCAGAAAAGCGGTCCGCAGAAAAGCTAAAAAAAATCAGATTTTTCCTAGGTTTTTAGGCAGAGAAGCCCCATTTTTATGGACTAGTACGTAGTTTTCCCGGAAAACTAGGCAAAGACCCCATTTTTAGATTTTCAGAAGTTTCCTTGATTTTAGACAAAGAATTAAATTTATGCAAATTGGGGTTTTCCTCGATTTCGGCAAAGAAACCCCATTTTTAAAAGATTTTTAGTGTTTTCATTTTTTTAGGAAGATTGGGAATCCCTTAGAGAATACGAACAGTGGTTCTTTAGTTTGAACGTAGCCATCAATGGTTTCATCTGAAAGACAACCCATAGTAACCAACGCAGTTTCATAAAATTTTATAGTTTTTTCTTGAGTTTTAATCACAACTCCTGTATGGACCGAATGCTCTCTTCCACTCAAACTATAAAAAAAATATAGATCATTTTATTCTACACAGAAATATATTTACGCTCTTAGGTATTTCTTGGCGGTTTCTGAATCTTTTGGTTTGCCATAAACTTCTCCTTCCAGGACAACAACAGTGTCTGCACCAATGATAATGTCAGGAGATTTTCCTTCGCATTCCAGTCTTTCGGCGACATCTTCGACTTTCAAGTTTGCTGTATCTACAGCAAAATCACCCAGATTTTTGTAATCTTTGGGATTTAGGTTCTCTTCAAAAAGAGAAGGGACTATGTCGAATTTTAAACCCTAAAAAAAATTAAAATTAAGAATCTGAATGTATCTTCTTACATGCTTCTGAGGGCTTCGCTTCTTCGTGGAGACGTGCTTGCCAGTACGATCTTTTTAAGATCAAGACATGTCGAATCGGCTCTAACATGGCTAGTCGTTAATTAACTGTTGTCAACTGTTATCTCTGTTATCAAACACGTGAATAGTTTTTAAGATTGACTTGAGGTTTTTTAATTTCTATCGACTAAACAGTTAAGCAGGCGTTGTTTCGATCTTTCAACATCGATGTTTCGTACATTTAAAAAAACTGAAAACTACAATAAAATATATATTGGTATAAAGAAAAGGATAAATAAGACATTTTTAAAATAATGGCGATCTATTTTTTTTGTAAATATTTAAAATAAGGGCGATGAACAAGAAAGCACGAGTCGAACAAATCGATAGATTAAAGGCGGGGAAAGTCGACAGCTTGAAGGCGGGATCGCGGTTTTCGGTTCCTTGAACTCTATTTTAATTGAAGTTTATTTACTATCCTTCAATTGATTTTCCTTTTGCTCCATCTTAATTATAAATTTTTTAAGTTTCACAAATAGAAGGCATTACTTCATTCAACATGTGGAACGACAATGAAAATGGTAAGAGTAATCAAGTAGATCTAACCTGAAAATTTTCGGTAGATTTAAGCCGACAAAAAATAGTTGATGTTTTAATATGTTAGTTTTTACAAAATTGACGTTTTTCATGCTTGAACTTATTATGTACTGTAAACATTAAACCAACTTCAAGCTGGAACTTACAGCACTATGTGAAGCAAGATCACTGTCTGAAATCCAGTTATGCTGAATCTTGTTCACTCTTAAGTACTCAGCTGTTCGTTTTTAACTCCCAAATCATGTTCTTCGCAAATTGTCATCAATGTAGACACTGTAAAGCCAAGCTCAAGCTGGAACTGCCGCAATTTCATGAATCAGAAGCAATAGACACTATCTAAATTGTTGTCCTAATCTGTTCATCTCTTTAGTACCCAGCTGTTCGTTCTGTTACTCCAAAAAATTGGAAGCTGGAACATACAGCACTGATTTGTCGTACTATTATCAGTTGAATCTGAAGCAAGATTCACTGTCTAAATGCTGTTTTCCTAATCTTGTTCAACTCTTTTGTACCCGTCACTCCAAACGATTGGAAGCTGGACCATACAGCACTGATTTTGGTACTATTATCAGTTGAATCTGAAGCAAGTTCTGTTAAAATGCTATTGTCCTATCTTGTTCAACTCGTTAGTACCTGTACTCCAAAAAGGCGATTGGAAGCTGGAACAACAGCACTGATTTGTGTACCATTATCAGTTAAATCTGAAGCAAAATTCGCTGTCTAAAATGCTGTTGTCCTTATCTTGTTAACTCTTTAGTACCCACCTGATCGTTCTTTACTCCAAAGACGATTGAAGCTGGAACATACAACACTGATTTGTCATTTATCATTGCTGTATGTTCCAGCTTCCAATCGCTTTTTCGGAGTAACATTGAATCTGAAGCAAGATTCGCTGTCTAATACGCTGTTGTCATAATCTGTTCAACTATGTAGTACCCTGTTGCTCCGAAAAAGGCGATGGAAGCTGGAACATACAGCAATGATTTGTCATACTATTATCAGTTGAATCTGAAGCAACAGTAGCCATTATAATGCTGTTGTCATAATCTTGTTCAACTCTTTAGTACCCTGTTACTCTTAAAAAAGGCGATGGAAGCTGGAACATACAGCGCTGATATGTTGCACTATTATCAGTTGAATCTGAAGCAAGATTCACTGTCTAATACGCTGTTGTCATATAACTCCAAAAAGACGATTAGAAGCTGATAGGATACTCCAAAAAAGCGATTGGAAGCTAGAACATACAGCAATGATATCATACTATTATCAGTTGAATCTGAAGCAAAATTCACTGTCTAAATACTCTTGTCCTAATTTTGTTCAACTCTTAGTACCCAGCTTCTTTCTGTGACTCCCTTGATCATGATTACACAGAATCTAGTCTTCCCGATCCAAAGAGATCAATTACCCCCAACAGTTGTTTGTTACATGTGTACGATTTTGAATTCATATAAACTTTGTTCATTGGGTCATTCTACCCATGTATTCATATTCAAAATACGACAAAATGCAAATTCCAATCGATATTTAAAGGAGAATGGAGTCCCCACTACTAGTAGTCAAGGTCACATCCCTAGAAAACTTCTCTATCTGTTCGTTATAAATTTATTTTGAGATCAAATTTTAGGTTTTCTATGCTAAACTAAAATTGTGCTCATTTTCTTGTTGCTGTCTTCTGCGCATTCTGGTGCTGCTTTTTTTTTTAATCCTTAAGTTTTATAATATGATAAATACTTTATTTTCAGATTTGACGGAACGGAACGGAGGAGGGTTTTGAAAATACGACCAATATGTTTCAGAGCCCTTCATCAGACAAAGTAAAAGTAACTTTTGTTAAAATTCAGAAATCAATTTTTTTTTGCTTTTAGGGTCCAGGGAAACCAAGAGCTACAGCTCCAGTCGCCATAAAACAGATATTAGACTGCCCTGAAGATGGTTTAAAAATCAAAGATATCGATGTTCAAGTTGTAAGTTCATTTTTCATATTTGAATCAAAAAATTATTTTTTTCGTAGGTCAGAGTCGTTGGAATTGTCAAAGCGATGATGTCACATCCATTAAAATATCATACACAATTGAGGATTCGACCGGATCAATTTTGGGCGTTTCTTATCTTGAAAGTGATGCTGTAAAGTTTTTCTGTTATTTTTGAAACATTAATTATTTTTTTATATCAGGAAGACAATAATGCACCTGTACCAGTAGTTGAGAATACTTACTGTGTTCTGACTGGCTCAATAAGGTCGCAAGGTGGCTCAAAGCACATAATGGCCTTCAGCATCTATCCAGTCACCGACTTCAACGAAATCCTCGAGCATTATTTAGCCGTCGTCCATATGTCCTTTAAAGCAGAGCAAATCCCGTTGAAATCGTAAGTTCGTAAAAATGCTTCTTTGATATAACTTTTTCTTTTAGCCTGAAAAAACCGATTTGAAGGAAGACATGATGTCATTCTACAAAGAAGGAAATGCTGAACCGGTAATTATTCACAGTTGATCCAAAACATCGAAAAATCTACGAAGTTATCAGAGTAACTATTATTAATTGAAATTTTTGATTATAAATTATTTATAGAAATGTATCTCTGAGTCTGGTATTAACATTGACCAAATTAAGCAGAATTTGACTGTCAAAGTTCCCATTGAGACCATCAGGTAATTTTTAATTATTTCTTTGAGATTAAATGTTTTTTTAGAGCAAGCTTGGAATATTAGTGAACGAAGGCCACATTTTTACTACCATCGATGAAAATCATTTTCAAGTCGACTGAAAGCTCGTTTGATTTTCAAAACGTCTTTTGTACTACATTTTGTCGTTAAGTTGTAAATAAAGTCATGTTTTCTAAGTTATTTCGTCAAAAAGCATTGATTGTGTTACTCCGTGTCCTGTTTTTTGAGAGGATCTTCCCTATTGGCCAAGCTTTATCAAATATTCTTTGCCAAAATAGTAGGGAGAAGTTTGGGCTATTTGGGGCTGTTCTGTGTGTCCTGGCCTAGGGATGGGCGATATATCGATATATCGTATGATTTTGTATATATTGGAGGTTCCGATATATCATTTGATTTAAAACACTACTTTGTTTGGAATATAAATGCATATTTTGAACGTAATTGCATAAATTATGCATGAACGCAAATTTTAAGATAGTCGCATGCGGCATTTTTGACCAAAATCGCCTTTTTTAAGGGATTTTTCACAGTTTTTGTCTAAGAAACAACGGATTTAAGGCATTTTGACCAAAATTGCCCTTTTAAGGCACTTTTTCACAGTTTTTGTCTTAAAAACAACTGATTAAGGCATTTTTGACCAAAATTGCTTTTTTTTAAAGGATTTTTCACAGTTGGTGTCTAAGAAACCTAGATTTAAGGCATTTTTCACAGTTTTTGTCTTAAAAACAACTGAATTAAGGCATTTTTGACCTAAAATTGTATTTTTTAAGGTATTTTTCACAGTTGGTGTCTAAGAAACTATGGATTTAAGGCATTTTTGACCAAAAATTGCCTTTCTTTTTTAAAGGCATTTTTGACCAAATATTGCCTTTTTTAAGGCATTTTTGACCAAATTGCCTTTCTTTTTTAAAGGCATTTTTGACCAAATATTGCCTATTTTAAGGCATTTTTGACCACAAATTGCCTTTTTTAAAGGAATTTTTCACAGTTTTCGTCATTAAAACAACTGATTAAAGGCATTTTTGACCAAATATTGCCTTTTTTAAGGCACTTTTCACAGTTTTTGTCTTAGAAACAACTAAATTAAGGCATTTTTGACCAAATATTGCCTTTTTTTTAAAGACATTTTAGACCATAAATTGCCTTTTTTATAAAGGCATTTTTCACAGTTTTTGTCTAAGAAACTATGGATTTAAGGCATTTTTGACCTACAATTTCCTCTTTTTAAGGCATTTTTCACAGTTTTTGTTTAAGAAACAACCGTTTAACTGCATTTTCTGGGGTTTTTTTACGATGTTCTGGTCAAGAATAACTTTTTATAGAATTTTTCACCTAAAACACCTTTCTACCGATTTTTGGTAATTTTCCTTGATGTTTTCATCAAGGCTCAGAGAACTTCTACTTTTTTAGTTTTTTGGGCGAAAATCGTCGGAATTATTAGCGTTTGCATATTATATGGCATATTTTGTCAATTTTTAGCGCATTTAAGTCCAATAATAATGAAAGTCGAGGTTTCGCTTGACGGGGCGGAACGCTGCAGCTTCCTAGATAAAACGTTTCTCCGATATATCGATATTTTTTTCCTCATTCATTTCTTCCTCAGTCATTCGTTCTCGACCGAAGAAGGCCAAAAGGCCGAAATATCTCTGTAAACTGTGAGTTTTTTCATTGTTGTGTTAACTGTGACTTTTTCTAAGTGCCCCTTTTAAATAAAGATATTTTTCTTCCAATATATAGATATATTTTTATATATCGCCCATCCCTAGTCCTGGCCGGGCTGTGCTTTACATTTTTTTTTACCCTGATTCTTACAGGCTATCGCAGGATAAGGAAGCATTTTGGCACATACTGCGATTTGGCCAAAAAATTTTCAGAAGATTCCTCTCTATGTGAATAAGAATTTCATAAATTTTAGATAAAAAACGAATGGTTTTTGAGAAAATGGGTTTATCCTTTTTCAGAAACCAAAACATCGAATTAATAATTTTTTTTTTTTTTTTTTTGAAGAAGAAGAAGAATAGGTTTAACCGATGAGGCCTTCTTCCTCATTGGTTAATCCTTTCTTCTTCTTCTCTGGACTAGCTTTATGGGCCATTAAGGGGGGGGGGGGGGAGACCCTGGCGGGGGCTCTCGCCATATTGCCGTGGCATTCAGGAATTTCTTTCTTTTGCTAATTCTGTTATTAAAAAAATGTTCTCTTTTTTCTTAAAAATACAATACTTATATTCAGATAATTTTCTTTTTTTACATTTTATCCACAATAATACACCAGAAAAAGATTATTTACAAAGATTATTGGTAGTATGAGACCTCTTTACAAAGTAGTTCAAGTTAAGGAGGATCTTCATCCTAGAATTATTAAAGTAATCATCATCTAGGTAAAAGTGCTTTCATCCTGTCGACGTTAAGTCCATCGCCTTCAAATTTGGCGATGTCGCGTAGAAGGTCATGTTTTTGAGCCAAGTCTGAACTGGCGAGATCGAAAAGTGTCCAGACGTTAAGAAGAAGGGCTTCGTTGAGGGCAGTACTCGGATGCGCCTTAATTGCCGAGACAGAGTTTCAATCGCTTTTTTAAGCCGCCCCATATAAAGAAGGCAGAACGACATATTGTTTAAAACCATCACATTTGATCTATCAAGCATCATCGCTTTTTGAAAGCATTCGTATGCTTCTTCATGATTCTTTTCCGCCACAAGAAAAAGCCCTTTGTCCACAAGCTCTCTTAAATCTGCAGTATCAGCGCTTAATGTCCCTTGCTGCTGAACCTTAAGAGACTTGGCCTCTTTGAAACATTTATCAGCATTTTTTAAATCGCCCATTTCTAAAAAGATGCGCCCCAATGCTGAAGTTAATGCTCGCTTTTGATTCCGCGACTGCGTCTTTTTGATAAGCATTGAAGAACTACAGCAAGCGTATTTTCTGGACATCAATGCCACATTGATGATTGAATGCTGAATCCTACATTCGCGTGAACTCCATATTTGTTTGGCATCTCTCTTTCTTTGGATGATAATTCAATCAAACTACCATCTTCAGTAACTCCATTGTTTAAATTTTTCAAAATTTGCTTTACGACAGTCGCCAGACTGTAAAGTCGCTCCAGCGCCAGTTGGCATTTAGAAACATAAGCTGGAACTGTGGCGATTAAAGTCTCATCTGAAATGGCACCATAGTTCCTAATTTGGCACCATATCTGTGTGGGTAGAACTGATAGTATAAATCAGGTCGGTCTAAATTCCACCATGCGTTCGATTCCAAAAAGACTTCTTTAAATATCCAAGTTTGACTAAAAGACAAAATCTGGTGAACCAAATTTGAATTGAGTTGACGAATGTTCTGTACGGGTGTTCGTCCCTTGGTGGTATACGTTAGTAAGGATTTTTCGTGTTAAATTTACTGCGGCTTTAAAGTAGTTTTTGCTTATAGTTCTTGCAGGCCTTTTTCATCTTCAGGGACGTCGTTGCATGTTTTGACAGTTCTCTTTCGTGCTTCTTCTTCTCCGAAGGTTTTTCTGACAAGTTCTGTCAGGTCGCAGGAAAGATCTTTGTCTAAAACAATCCCTGGTGGTTAAAAGTTGTTTGTCCGGATTAAAGCTGCTTCCAGGAGATGTACAGCAAGAATCAACGCTTTTCGTGTCGCTTCAGAAGAAATCCAGGCTTCGCGTGTCCTAAATGTTTCCGGCCCGCAGAGATATCATGGCCATCTTCAAAACCATGCAGCGGAGAAGGGTAAGGACCTTCATCGTTCAAATTGAGCGCCATCATTCGCCATCGGGTGTATCGACTATCGGACTGATATGATCAAAAAATCATCATTCTTCACAACCGTAGGAGAATCAGCAAATATCTTACATATGACAGGCTCCTTTTTATCATTTTCACCAAAATATCCTGCTGCGAGCTAGATTGTGCGATGCTTGTCATCATCGCAGAATTGATGAAAGCTGATCAAAAAATTCTCACCTTCTGCCCCATCCTTAAAGAACTTCTCTATACTTTCAGATTTACTTTCCATATATGGAAAATGGTATAAACTAATACCAAATCGGAGTTGCCAACTAAAGACTAATCCCTTTATCAGGGAAGGTTACATTTTGAACTGCTGTTTGATAAGAAAGATGAATTCAAGAGAAATTTATAATTGTGCCAATTGTTTTCTTGAGTTTTCAACAGAAGAAGAGCTTCTAATCACCTCAAAGTTTGTATCAAGCACGTTGGCCACCTTCAGTGCGAAAATTGCGGAAAATTCCTTCAAACAAAAGAACATATAAAGCCCATGTGTCCAGCCATTCTGTTTCTCCATCTTTTAGATGTTCTGAGTGCTCAAAAGCTTTTAGAAATAAACATGCTTTAAAAGCCACGTAAAACTTCATGATCCTAACAGAGAGTTTTACTTCTGCGACCTCTGCGGAACCAAATTCAGCACCAGCTACAAACTCGCTTACCATATCACCAAAGGATGCACCAAAGCGAAAAACAAAGAATGTCCCATTTGTCGCATCAAAGACACCGAAGTAAATATCATTTCACACTTCAAATCAACCCACGACATAAATGTAGAAGTCGAAAATTTAAAATTTCCAAATACCAAAGAATTTGAAGCATGGAAAGAAAAAATTGAATCAGAATCATGCAGTCGTTTTGTAGTCAAGAATAAAGAAAATAAAAGAAGCTATATCCATTATCAATGCCATAGAAATGGCTATTTTAAACGAAATGGTAGAAAAAGGCAGCTCAAAATGCGGGACGAACAAAATAAACGCGTTTTGTCCTGCGAAAATATGGGCTAAAATCGACAGCGAGATTCAAGTAAGTTATGTCAAAACTCACGTAGGACATAATCTCGATCCTGAGCGACTTTCCCTTCCTAAAAACGATCGAGTCGACATCGCTGAAAAAATCGCTGCCAAAATCCCCTTCGACATCATCCTAAAAGATTATTCTCTCAAAATAAAAGGATTCCCAAAAGAAAAGATCTTCAAAATATCATCACTCGTTCTGGAGTTAAATGGACAAAAACCCAAAACTTATCAACATAAAAATTTTTGAAAACAAAAACATCCTTAGATATCATCATATAAATGATTCTGATTGTTTTAATTGTTATGTCTGATAACAAAAGGAAAAACTTAAACAATTTGGGAATAATGTTATATGCGTTACAAATATTTGTAATATGACTTTTTTTAATGACAAATATTATCTTGTTGTGTTTTAGCTCTTCAAGAAGAGACTGTTCATCCATGTGTTTTCATGTTGTGCAACATAATATCGACAGAAGTTTGTAAAATGTTGTTTAATGTTGTCAAAGAAGTTGTTTCAAGTTGTCGCATATTGATGACTGATGTTGCTGAGCATTTCTACGAAGGATGGATTTCTGTCATGGAGGCGCCGAAAAGCGACTTTTTACGCCATGGGATGTTAAGAAAATGGAAGAAACTTCTCAAGTTGATGAAACGTTGAAAGAAATGACGAATACTCAAGATGAAGAATGTTTGGCGTCGTTATCGCCAGAATGACTGAAGATCTTCATTCTGAAGATTCCACTTATTCAGCTCTTGCTTCACCGCCATACTCGCCAAAGATGCCGTCAAACGTTACCTTGGACCAAACATGGATGTCATCTTAGAAAAACTTGTATTTCCTTAAAAAATAAATTTGGAGTTGTCAACAGTATAAACAAAGCAGCTTCCAATCTCATAAAACTTACCAAAGAGAAGAAACAAAAGAAACAAAATCAAAGAGAAAATTATGCTTGGACATCAAAAATCAAAGAATTTGGCAGGCTATCAAATTTTGCATGACAACAATAATTGGCTTGTTCCTGCATCTAAGGAGGAAGATAGCTTATACTATATTGTTTCTTCATCAAATCCAGAATGCCGATGTGACATAAAATGTGAAGAATGCAACTTATGCTACATTCTTTCGTCTGCTCATGCCCCGACTCATCCTATATGTGCTCTCATATACATTTTGTCATAACTTCCATGCCAGAATCAACTACTGTCTGCTCTGCCATTTGTGAAAATGGCATTGAATCGGAGAAAAGCAAGAATACTTGGAAACATCAGTTTCCTTGGAAAAAGAAAAGGAAAGTCTTATTTTTAAGCTGAGCTCAATTATTTCTTCTTTGTCTTCTATGGAAGAGTTGGAAGCAGCCAAAAGACGTTTAGGAAATCTGCTGAATTCTGAGATTGATTCTCTGCCCTGAAAACTGGGGTTTTCAGCTTTTAAGAGCACGTGTTTTGCTGTAAATTACATCAAATAAAGTCCTTTAATTTTGTTCATTGTAGGCATATTTTATATCCTTAAGACCTGGAGTTACCTAAGTGTGGTGTTTTTTTTTTTTTTTTTTTTTTTTTTTTTTTTTTTTTTTGGCCTTAGCGCTAACTATTAGCCATGGGTGTATTTTTTTGTTGATTATCAATTTGTAAGAGGGTTTTTAACCTTAAGAGTTTATAATCCCCTCGCGTCGGTGGTGTTTTCCATCAGAAAAATCCACTTAGGTTCCTTAAGATTCAATTTGGGGGCCGCCCGCTTTGAACCCTGGACCCCATAGATGGACGCCGCGCCGTATCGCATTGTTTGGGATTAACGCCTTACCAAAGTGAGGTTTGTGCGCCCCATTTTATTTGATTTCCCTGAGCTCTCTTAGGTTTTTAAGAAAAAAAAAAAACACTTTTTTTACAGGATTTTCAGAAGTTTCCTCAGTTTTTTTGGACTTGACCCCAATTTTTTAAAGTTTTGTTGGTTTTTTGACAAAAAAGAAAACATTAAAAACTTATTATTGGGCTCTATGGAGTTTCCCTCTGTATTTTGCCAGAAAACCTGATTTTTACAAGCTTTCCTCAGTTTTTGGATTTGGACCCTTCTTTGCCAGATTTTCAAAGTTTTCCTTGGTTTTTGCCCCCCCCCCCCCCCCCCCCAAAAAAAAAGGAAACGAAAATTGTCAGGAGTTTCCTTCTGTTTTTTTTTTACAGAAACCCGATTTTTACAGGACTTGCCTCTTTTTTTTGTGGGGGGGGGGACAAAGAAACCCCATTTTTGAAGGGGTTGGCGGATTACCCTAGTTTTTTTTTTTTACTAAAAACCACATTTTCACAAAAATTTTGGGAGTTTTTGTTCTCTCTGTTCCCCCCCCCCACATGATTTTTGGAAGTTTTCCTTGGTTTTTTGGTATAGAAGCCCTCCGTTTTTACAGAACTCTGGGAAATTTTTTTCTCGGCTTTTGCTGGGGTTCAGTTGTACAGGATTTTTGGGAGCTTTCCTCATTTTTTTTATTGACTTGACCACATTTTTACCAGATTTTCGATATTTTTTTTAACTGATTTTTAGAAGTTTCTTATTCACCCCCCCCCCCCCTACAGGATTTTTGGAAGTTTTCCTCCGTTTTTTGGTATAGATGCCCTCCGTTTTGACAGGATTTTGGAAGTTTTCCTCTGTTTTTTGGTACACCCCCCCCCCACCATTATACAGGATTTTTGGAAGTTTTCCTCAGTTTGCTGCCCCCCCCCCATTTTACAGGATTTCTGGAAGTTTTCCTCTGTTTTTTGGTATACACCCCCCCCCCCCCACCATTATACAGGATTTTTGGAAGTTTTCCTCATTTGCTGCCCCCCCCCCCCATTTCATACAGGATTTCCGGAAGTTTTCCTTCATCTCCTCAAATTTTCTTTTGGCGGTCATGATGGTTTAGTATCTCAAGCGCCTCGATTTTCAAAGGGACCCTGATTTTGTTATAGGTACTTAGGTCTTTTTTTTAACAAAATTTTTATCGAATTTATAAAAGTAAATGAAAAAAAAGACTCACGCTAACGCCCCCAGCCACTTAGCCATTGCCCCCTATCACCCAAATTTTGCTTATCACCCCCCAGTAAATTCCCGGCGTCCCTGTTGAGACGGTATTTAAACTATAGAAGCCTCCCGTTTTTACAGCATTTTCTTTCTCCACTTTTTGACTTTAACTCCATTTTTAGAGAATTTACCTCCTTTTTTTTAATACAAAACCCCTTTATTTAAGGATTTTTTCCAAGGAGGAAGCATAACAACCCCATTTTTTGCCACATTTAAATAAGTTTTTCTTTTTTATGGCTGTGAAACCCCAGTTACAAAGGATTTTTGGGAGCTTTCCTCACTTTTTTGAATGAGAAACCCCATTTTAACAAAAACTCTAAATGTGCTCAAGCTGTATAAGGAAATGGGGTCCGCCACAAATTTAAAAAGAGCCATCTTGTAAAAAACAGTTATATACTTGGAAAATCAAAGTTTTAAGTATTTTTTACATGAAAAATAAATGAAAAATGATAAAATTCTTATTCTGATAACTTCTAAAAACTAGGCTTTCTTCGCTGGAGGTCGGTAAACGCCGACAACAACCGCGTGATCTCTTTCATAAGGTTCTAATGTGAGTTGTTCCTGAGGTTTCAATTTCTCAGATTGTAATTTCTTCACTTCTCCAGCAAAAACAGCTTCAGGTTGGGCAGTCGAATCGATACAGTTTGCCTACGAAAAAGATTAAAAAAGTATAAGTGAAAGGAATAATACCTTATGGAAATGACGAAATGGCCACCGTTTTTGAGGAAATTGTGAGAGTTAAGGGCGACGATTCTTGCTTGGTCAGGTTGTGCAACATCCGCAAAAACAACATCTACCATCCCAACAAGCATACGGTATTTATGAGGATGTCTGGCATCTTCAATGATAGGAATAATGTTGGTCCTTTTTTTGGCAACATTTAATAAATCTCGGCCTGATCGGTGAGAAAACTCAACAGCATAAACTAATCCTTCCTGAAAAATAAAATTGAAGACAATAAAAAAGGTTTTAAAATTCTTACAGGTCCAACGATGTCTGAAACGTGAGAAACTGTTGTTCCTGAGGCAGCACCTAAATAAAGAACTTTACTTCCAGGTCCCATGTGGATTTTATCAACTCCTCCAAGTATGGCGGCGGCTAATTTAGACCGGAAAGGATTCCATACTCTGTATTCAATTTTTTCTCCTTCAGCCTGTAAAATGTGAATGTTTTAAAATGTTGATGTTTGGTGAAAGTTTACCTCGACGGAAATACGTTTTTCGCCGTATACGCATCGCCAGGGACTAAGTTTTTGGTGACTAGAGCGTCTTCTTTACCGCGGGCGATGAAAACTCCGTCGTGCCTATGAGGTTCATGATGACATTTGAGCCTCCTTTGAAGCCTACAAAAAGGGAAATAAGTGAATAATTTGTTGATGTGATGTATTACCTCCTCTTCCGCCGCCTCTTCCACCTCGGCCGCCGGCACCACGGCCACCTCCGCGTCCGCCACCGCCTCCTCGTCCACGAGAACCACCTCGGCCGAAACCGCCTCCGCCACCACTTGGACGTCCACCACCACCTCCTCCTCGACCAAAACCGCCTCTTCCGCCGCCTCCACCACGGCCTCCTCCTCCGCCGCCGCGTCCAAATCCGCCACGTCGGTCACCGCCGCCAGCAAAACCTGAAAAATATTATAAAAAATTAATTACAGATATTCCTTTCTGACGGGTCATTGTACTTCTACCTTTAAATTAGTTATAAAAATAAATGAAAGAAATAAAAAAAAAAAAGAGACGTTGTTGACTTATAAGCCACACGTGGTTTTCAACATCTAAGGCTAGATTCTTTGTTTGTTTACAGCAGAAAACTATTTTTTTTAATTTATTAATTTAATTACATACCTGGTCTTCCCATTATTCCGATTGGTCAAATAAATCCAAAAGAAAAGCTAATTGTAAGAAACCACGTGCTGTATGAGCCGGGAGAAAAAGCGTGGAAATCACAAACACTGGGAGAAGCAGGTTAAAAACGATTTGAGCGATACACACGTGACATGGTAAACATTCTAAGCTCCCAAGCAAACCTCTTTACAGGCTGGCCAACGGTTCTAATTTTGGCGGGAATCTTCTTCTTTTTGAAAAAATCAAATTAAAAAATAAGCAAAAAGAGGTTTTAGGACAATCGAGGAAGTTTTCAGGGTGGGTCTATACTACAAAATTAGGATAAATTAGTAAAATAATATCAAGCGTTTTGTTTTAAATTAATTATAGTTTTTGGGATGGTTCATCACTACTAATTTAGAATTGATAGAGATGTGATTTATTAGACTCTGATGATATTTAGATCATATGTTGTGGTACCCACATCTCCCACGGAGAAAGAAGGGTGAAGGTGCTGTGTGTCGAGCGATGTGTTGAACGCGAACTGTTGAGCTGTGACTGAGTGTCCAGATGTCGAGAAGTTGAAGAGGTGCGGAACTGCTGACGAGTTGAAGGAGTTCCATCAGTTCAATGAGTCGAACTGCTGCGGATCTGTTGATGTCAATTGAATGATGATGCTGATGCTGATGCCGATACTGATGCTGACGATGATAAAGTTTGATGATTGATTGAGGTTGAGGAGAGAAGAATTGCTAGCGTCGTCGATGGGAGATCAAGACGTGCCGGAAGCTATTCTGTTCTGTGATTGTATATGTGAGAGTGTTGTTAGTTTCATCGCAGTGTTGAAGTTCGTGTTCTTCGTGGGATGGTTCATCACCACTAATTTAGTATTGATAGAGATGTGTGATGTGATTATATTTAGATCATATGTTGTAATACCCACAAGTTATTGTGATACCTTCAATGTGACGGTCCCTGCAAATGGATCTTCCAGACCCCGTAGAGAAAAACCGATTAGTGATCTTTGTTGCCTAGAAAATTGATGTGGTGCCGGCCGGCCGTCCGTCTTCAGTTTTTCAGAAGTTATTGGATTCTCCTATCTGCTGTAAAAAATGTGAATTTTAGATGGAAAGATCTCCATTTTTTTCGCATTTGGGGGGAAAAATGCGATATTATCAAGATAACGCAAAAGGAAGAATTTGTGGAATCTGATGAAAATTGCTGGCGTGAAGTGTGCCGGAAAAACTAATCAATTTTCTTTTTGGGGTCAATGAGTGGGTATTGCAATTACTTCTCTTCGAGGCATTTCATTAGTTCTTAGAGCCTCTCAACAGATAGCGTTATTGTATTGATTTGAAAGAAACTTCCGATCGTCAAAATTATGATGATACCCTCCACGGGGTTTTTCTTCCAGACCCGGAGGGTCAAATCTTTACCGATCTCAACTTTGTCTGTGGTGCCGGCCAGCCGTAGCATTTTTTCCGGAACACTTTACGGCTACAGTTTTCAACCGATTTTCACCAAATTTTCTTTAGTTGGTGAACAAAAAACTAACGAGGGCGATTTTTGAATTTCGAAAAAATGGCGGAGTCTACTTTCCCTCCCTTATACTTCCCCTTTTACTTCCCCCTCCGTTATACTTCCCCCTCCGTTATACTTAAAATATACTTAATATTATACTTTTAAAAACATTTAGCCTGCTCCTTTTCGCATATTACGGAAGGAAGATTTGGTGAAATCTGATGAAAATGCCGGAAGGCGATCTGGGGGAAAAAAGACCCCAGAATATCCACAGAGGTATCACAATAATTTTCTTTTTCAGTTCTCTAGTTAAATAATATGTATGCTAAAAGCTCTTACTTTTGGATTTTTTAAAAATGTACCTACAATATCTTTATTAATTAATCTAAATCAATAGGTCCTAATCAGAAAATAAAATTGTTTTCTCATGTTCTTACGAAGTGATAACGTTAAGTTCATTATTGGACTGTTGAAATCGATAGAAAGCATCGAAAGACAAAAAGAGTTTAATATGACGGAAGGGAACGAAAATCGTTGAACGGCTTTTCGAATTAATCCGCGCGAAGTCTGAGCCGTTGATCCGCAGGTGTCTGCGCGGCCGTAGCACCTGCTCTGAAAGAACCTTGCTCAACTCGGAGATCTCTAGCTAAGGCCAGGGCACGTGTCGAGATCTCCAGACCCGCCGCGTCGACCCGGATTCTTTATTGTCCATTTGTAAAATGTGCTAATGAGCGAAAACCCGAAATCAGCTGAAGACAAAGCGAATCTTTAGTACCTGCTGATGCAAAAAGATTAGAGCTACGAAACAAGATGGACACATCGGATTGGAGTCGATCGAACGAAATTAGCGAACTCCAGATCCGATCGTCCACTAACCATGAAAATTTTAAAGAAATCGAAATTTTGCTGTCGAACAGCTTTTGAGGGTTCGAGTTGAACAACCCTATCCATTGTTATCGCTAAAGAAATCACTGTGTCTTTGAGCTTGAGACATTTCGGTTTAGAGGTGGCACGTGCCAGATGACTCCGACCACCTGCCTCCTTTTTTAAAACAGATGACGCCGCGCCGCTCGCTAACGGATCATCACTTTCCCCTTCCCTAAAAAGAAAAGCGTTATAAAATGATACGTAAAAAATAAAACAGAAAAATAACATCACCGAACTCCCAGAATTAATAAAAGAAAAGAGGTTTCTTTTGGGTTTACCTTGAAAATGTCTCAACCTTTTTTTCAAAATATGTATTGTAGATAACAGCCAAACCAGGAAAAGCTGGAGCTGGCCGCGACGGAAACTTCCTTAAAGAGAAGGAGCAATATAGGAGGGGGATGTATAACGGAGGGGAAGTATAAAGGAGGAGAAGTATAAGGGAGGGGTATATAACGGAGGGGAAGTTTTTCTTTTCAAAAAAATTTCTAAGTTTTTTTTTAATTTTCAAACTTTTTTTTTAGTTTTCTTTTTTAAAGCAGTTTTTTAAGTTTTTTTTTCGAAAATTTTTTTAGTATCAAGGTAGAAATGATGGGCTCTTTGGCATAAGGATGTGCCTCTCGTAACGGGTGGAAGTATGAAATTTCTCCCTACTAAAAAAAATGATAATTAAAAATTGACAATTTTTTTACACCAAAAATTAGTAAATAATATAAGGAGTCTTTCAAATTTCAAAAGTGGTTCTCAAAAATCAGGAGGACACAAAAGAAAAAAATCTATTGAAAAAATTTGTTTTCCCGCTGCAAAGGTAGGAAAACTATAAAATCTCTACAAAATGTTTACTTATGGCCGAAAAATTGAAGGAAAAGACCGAAAATCTGGTATAAAGTGGATTTCTAAAGTGGGAAGTCCTGGCCTTAACCCCATTCGATTGAATTAGAACGACAAATTTGAATAATTTTAGTTAGTTATATAAAATAAATCGGAAATTATCATCACTTTATAGTTCCGGCCATCTAGCCTTTTCTTATTTTATTTTAAATAATATTTAAAGCTTTGCAGAAGATTTTAAATTATTGAAATGACATAAGCGTAAGCTATAAATAAACGGAGGCCATTTTGTGTGAAAAGCCTCTAAAGAGACGAGAGGGGCTTCGAGGTTTCGTTAATTTTACACTCGAGAAGTCTCCCCTCACGCTCTCGATTACCAATGGCTCTTCTAGGATGGTTCAAAATATCTTTTTCGAGGCTTCCTATTGGATGATACGGAATTCTAACTTAGAAACTTTGATCTAGGAACTATAGATTTCCTATGACGGATAGCTAAATAAGGTATCTCTATTTGCATCTAACGGTTATTTTTTGGAGATATTAATTAAAATCCCTACATTATTGACCTGTTGATGGGATGGATGAGGGGAGGTGCAGGTGTGGACGATCTAGATTTCCCGATTAGGTCTGTGCCCGTCCCCTCTCCTCAACGCCGACCAAGTTTTTCAAGAAATACGCTTGATGAATGACTCCGAAAAGTTTCACCTGCTATTTTAAAATAATAGATCATTTATGTTTATCTCCCTATAATGTGTAATTTTTTAATGGGCCGATCAACCTGGAAATCCAGGTATCTGGGAACGGCGATAGATTTGTTTCACACAATGAATCCGGGATTATACAGGGTGTCCCAACTATAGTGGACTAGCAACTTTATGACAGCATTTAGGCCTAGAAAAAAAAAGTTAAATGTATACCCCCTTATTTTTGGAGAAGGAATCGACTCCATTTGGTAGATTTTGGTTTTGGTATACAGGGTGGCGCAGAGTGTAACTTCGTTTAATGAGAATCCTATGTTTTGATGCTTTTAATCATTCTACGCTCAATTTAAACCAACTTTTACTGAGGTCATTTTTTCGATTGGAGTTTTTTTTTATATTTTATTTTTATTTTTGGTATGAATTTTGTCCCAGCTATAAGTAGCACCCCGTATAACTTCTATAACTATAAAAAACACCCAGTCTCGCAAAAACCCTTTACAGCAGCCTGAAAAAGTTATGATATCAACTTCCCCGCCCTCCGATGTACACTGTTGAGAAAGATGAGAGATGAAGCACCTGTGCTCCTGTTTTCAAAGCTCCCTAGGCGGCGTCGCGAAATGCTTGTTTACAGGAGTGTAATTAATCAGTGACTACTGATTAGTTTAGAAGCTTATCGAACTGTCTAAAACTACTGATTTTTCTTAGGTGATCAATCGAACATTTGGAAAATTACCCTCAACATTTACTTAGGTATGAAATATCGTCGCGTTAGTTCTAACACTGGACAAGTCATTTTTGTCAGTTTTGAGTTATCCATTGCTTCTGATGGTAAATTTTGTGGTGGATCGAATTCCGTTGGCAGATTAACCCTATATCTACAAAAAACGCGTAGTTCGCGATTTAGCCAACAGGTAATGCATTGATTCAAATGACAAATCAATCCGTATTTTGGCTCTCCTGAAAACCTTGGAAAAATGACTTGTCCGGTGTTAGAATTAACGCGACGATATATTAATCAAGTGATATCTGATCAGTTAGATGCTTTGTTATAAATAGGTTTAAACTCCCAAAAATCTCTGAAAAGATGCTTGTTTACAGGCTTTTCTGCCTGCGGGCTTCCTCCTTCATTGCTCATTTTCTAAAACCATGTCCCCCTGATAAAAAGCATTTAGCGACGCCGCCAAGGGGAGCTTTGAAAACGGGAGCACGGGCGCTTCATCTCTCCTCTTCCTCTACCGTGTACAGGAGGGCGAGGAAGTTGATATCATTACTTTTTGCCCTGATTCCTCCCTCCATTTTTGGAAGGATTTTATTTCCGGGAGGAAAATTTAAAAAAAGGGCCTCGTAGCGAATTTTACTTTCATAAAATAGAAAAAAATCATTTTTCGAAATATTGAGAGTGCTAGGAGGAGAAAAAAATACCGAAAAATAAAAGGTACCTTATTCAGTATCTAGCAAGTACAATGTCCGCCAGCCTTACCAGCTTTCCATTACTTTTGCAACGATTTTACTAGTCATTATCGCAATTTACATAATTGCACGTCTCGGCATAAATGGGTCGAGATAAAGATCGATGTTTGGTCACGGGTGGTGGCGGGCTCTGGACCGGAGGGGGGGATCCCTTTTGTAGAATCCTTGTTGAAGTGGTCAGAGCAGGTGTAAAAACATAATGACAACGTCTAATTATCGTTTTAAGAAGTGGCGGGAGAGCGTGCGCCAAACGCCGTCCACCGAAGTGGGTCATTCGTCTCATCACGGTCCCCGAGAGCAAATTACAACTGAAAGGGTGCCGCTCAAATTGAATGGAATTGAAATAAACGCCGTTTTAATTTAAAATCCGCAGCCTCGAGATGCAATTTTCAAAAATCATTCAATCTTGACAACCAAAAATCGTAAAAAACCCCCAAAAATGTTATTTCTCGGCAAAAAAACAAAAAAAGATGATTGTGTCTCTACAATAATAAAAGATGAAATAAATTGATCAAAAAACTTCGACGTTTTTAGAGAAAATAGGTTTTCCTGTTTTCAGAAAAATCTAAATATCTCGAAAACTAATTAACCTACAGAGCACAGCTTTCTTGTGATTCATAGAGCAACTAAAGGCGCATCTTTGAGTATTTTTTACAATTTTTTCCGACCTCACAAATAAAAGAATTTTAAGTTTGAAAACTTTAAGGGCCCCCAAAAAATAGTCCCTTCAGAGGTGCCACTACGAAATTAATACAAATTGTAAAGGAACCTTTTTTACTACTCAGAATTTTTTTAGATTTTTCGAGGTGGTGGAACAATTTTTTATGAATTTTTTTATGAAACACTATTTACGCTAAAATACATAAGATGTGCATTACTTATTGACTTAGCAATGCGTATTATTATTTTTATATACGTCGTCCATTATTCCTCTTTTTCATTCAAACATTCTCTGTGCTGTAGATAATGAATTGCACAGAGCGTCTGATGAGAAAACTCAGTCAAGATGAGATCTTTGCTGCAAGCAGTAACTTTTTTAAAAGTAAGGTTTTTGAGACCAAACTTAGGTCCTGTGGTCTGGGAGACCCAGTAGGGCAAAAAAGACCCATCGTTTTCTACGTTGTCGTTTTGGAAAAATAAGGCTATTGTACATGGAGCTCCCAGACCCATTCATTGGTCATGAGTGTCATGACTGGGTTTATGACCCCATATGGCCGCCCGTAAAGATAACCCATGGGGAAGCAACCAATTGGTAAAATGGTTTTTTTTTCAACATAAGGGTTAATCAAATCTAAGATTGTAAAGTGAAGGGCAGAACTGGCGTCGACAGTTTTCCGATCCGTCGAAATGAACATGGGAAAGGTTATTTTCGACTCTGTTCCCTTTATCGTAATTTGTACGTCTCGTTAACTAAGAGCCGGACAGATTTGCGATCACCGAGTTCCAAAGAAACAGCTGCTCCTTCGACATGCGGGCAGAGACTTTCCTCAATCCCACCTGCCAAACGTAAATGAGCTGTCTACTTTTTTTTTCTTCTCCTTTTATTTTAACGGATCTCCATATTGAATATTTTTCGGTGTAATTGTTTGATTAAAAGAAATTCTTAGGACACGCGCCGGTAACCGCATCGGAAACCTCAAAAGAACGGAAAGAAACGGCCTGACGCTGAGGAAAAGCTAACAGAATAGGGTTTGTCTAGTCACCAGGAACCGGATATGCACTTTTGTATTCCTTCACAAAAGCCCCCAAATATAAACAGATGCTTCATTTATAGAAGAAAAGAAGTTCCTTTTGATAAGAACGTTTCATTTTCGTGGTTGAGGACAATACCAGCACATGACGTCTCGAAATTTCAGGTGCTATTTTGCGGTTAAACCCTGAAAAAACCAGGTTAAAAAACTAACTTCAAGTTTGACCGTTTTGATTGAGCACCGGGCCTCGATTATTTCGACTCAAAATCCAGCGATAAAGGAATCTTTAATCTCTTTCCTTGAATATTTAAACGAGGACCGTAATGACCGTTTTACGACCATCTGTCGATTTTTAACGTGACCTTAAAAACACCTGTACATCTTGAACTTTTTTGATTTTTTTACCTTAAACTCAGTCTAGACTGCGAATTTGTCAGGTTAGAATTAACCTAAGAGTCTGATCACGATAATTTATAATTTTAAGAGAGTAAAGAATTTTGGTATTTAGCGTCAATAGCAAAAGTATCTGGTACTTAACTATGGGAATAAATCTTTCCATTGCGATATGACTTGATATAACGTTTTGATTAGCTGGATAGAATGGTTTTGATTAGGCCATAATCCTTGAAAAACTGATGATTTTGATGATATATTAGAAGATTTTGATTAGCTGAATAGAACGGTTTTGGTTAGGCCCATAATACTTGAAAAACTGATGATTTGATGAATGATGATGATGATTATATAAGAAGGGTTTGATTAGTGGATAGAACGGTTTTGGTTAGGCCATAATACTTGGAAAATTGATGATTTGATGATATATAAGAAGGTTTTGATTGGCTGGATAGAATGGTTTTGATTAGGCCATAATCCTTGAAAAAACTGATGATTGATGATATATTAGAAGAATTTGATTAGCTGAATAGAACGGTTTTGGTTTGGCCATGATACTTGAAAAACTGATGATTTTGATGATATATTAGAAGATTTTGATTAGCTGATAGAACGGTTTTGGTTAGGCCATGATACTTGAAAAACTGATGATTTTGATGATATATAAGAAGGTTTTGATTAGCTGGATAGATCGGTTTTGGTTAGGCCTTAATACTTGAAAAATGATGATTTGATTAATGATGATGATGATGATGATGAATGATGATGATTGATGATGATTATATAGATGGTTTGAATTAGCTTGATAGAACGGTTTTGGTTAGGATGATACTTGAAAAACTGATGATTTTGATGATATATAAGAAGGTTGTGATTGGCTGGATTAAAACGGTTTGGTTGGCCATAATACTAAAAAAACGATGATTTGATGATATCTCAGAAGGTTTTCATTAGCTGGATAAATCGGTTTTGATTACGCATAAACTTGAAAAACTGATGATTTTGATGATATACAAAGAAGGTTTTGATTAGCTGGATAGAACGGTTTTGATTAGGCCATAATACTTAAAAAAAAACTGATGATTTTGATGATATATAAGATGGTTTTGATTGGCTGGATAGAACGGTTTTGGTTAGGCCATAATACTTAAAAAACTGATGATTTTGTCATTTACAGGTATTTTTTTATGGACCATATTTCATTTCATTAAGTGGTCCTGAGGCTATAAATTTCAAGTAACGCCCCTGCGTAAACAAGGGAACAAGTCGTGATTAAAAAAAATTGACCGAAAAAAATTGCCTCAAAAGGAGGCCCCCCGAGAGTCAAGGAGCTGAGGATGTGGGTCAGCACGCGCCAAGCATCTGTCCGGTGCGAAGGCACCTGCGGACAGATGCACTTCTAACGGATTTAGCAGATGTCTTAAGGAAAGGATTCTCGAAAGCGCGCCGCCGATGAGCGAGGACGGATTTGTCACGAGCCGAGACGTGTTTATTGTTTTAAAAAGCGTTTGGCACTTCCCCCTAACACGGAAAACAAAGTTTCAAATTGAGGCGCTCCGGGTACGAAGGGCGAACTCGACAAAAACGTAGTTTCGAGATATTCGCATTTTAAAGTTTCGGTTTTACGATTTAAAGGGGAAAAAATGGCGAATTATATGGGTGTATTCACCAAAAGGTCTAGAATCTGAAAATGAAAAAAAACTGGAGGACCCTTCCCCAAAAACCCGCCGTCGAGTGTATCACAATAATTCTTTAAGGAAGTTAAAAAAATTTGTCTGATGTCGAGTTCGCCCTTCGTACCCGGAGCGCCTCAATTAAACATGTTCAAAAAACGTTTTGATGGACATTGAGGATAGAGTGACTTTAAGATAAAGGGTAGAATTTGCAGCCCTTCTATCGCTTTTGGAAATAATCTAAAAATTTATTCTTCAGAATTCGCTGCATTGCTGCCATTTTTTCATTTTCCCTCAAGAAATGGAAATCCTACACCCAAAAATGGACGCTCCACAAATAACGTTAAGACGATTATTCAGATTCTCCCTTTTGAAAACGTAACTGTCAAAATCTTTTTACGATTTTCGCAGGACTTTTTTGGAAGTTCATGGCCATGATTGTCAAAGCGAATTCAAGGCTTTTACTCATGAATAT
>JACGAQ010000924.1:0-80734 GCA_014119065.1 Orius insidiosus
GCCGGTGAAGAAGAAACTAACGAGGGCGAGTTTTGAATTTCAAAAAAATGGCGGAGATATGTCTGTTTGAAAATTTAAAAAATTCGCTGCGGCCGAACCGTTAATCCGATTTTCACCAAATTTTCACCAATCACTCCTTATTTTTTAAGAATTTTTGGTGTAAAAATTACCACTTTTTAATTATTTTTTGTTTTTAGTTTTTGGGAGAAATTTCATACTTCTACCCATTACGAGAGGCACATCCCTAGGCCAAAGAGCCCATTATTTCTTACCTTACACTTAAAAAACTTTTCGAAAAAAAAAGAACTTAAAAAAATTTTCCAAAAAAAAAAAAAAAAAAAGGAAAACCCGGAAAATTTTTGAAAAAAAACTCAGAAATTTTTCAAAAAAAAAAAAAAAACTCGGAAATTTTGCAAATAAAAATAAAAACTTCCCTCTTCCTTATTCTTCCCCTCCTTTATACTTTATACGTTATACTTTCGTTCCATATACTTCCCCCTCCGTTTACGTCCCCTCCGTTATACTTCCTCCTATATGTATACTTCCCCTTCCCATATACTTCCCCCTCCTATACTGTTACTTCTCTTTAAGGAAGTTTTCGATGGAAGCTCTTCAAACCAGTACTTCAAATTCAACCATCCTAATTAAAATATGCAGCAATCCTCAGAAAAATGGATCTTTTGCTGTTGATTGCTTGAACACGTCTATCTTTAAATACTCATTTTTTGCAATAAAATTTTTTTAAAAGTTATTAGTGCTATAACCATGACAAATTTATTTTCAAACTTTGTTTCTGAAGTCCTCAAGTCTGGTGACACAAAACGACGATAAAAAAAATTTCCCAGCTTTAAAAAGCCGTAGTTATCCTCGGTCTAAAGTTTGCACCCCTGAAAGTTTCTTAATTAGGTTAATTAGCGTTTCGACTTGGATAGTGTTTTGTCGTTTGGGTCCACACTCCGTGTATGTGTTCATGAACAATACAGGGACCAGTTCACCAACGCTGGGGCCTACACTAAATCATGATTAATGGGCGATATAATGCAAGTTTAACATCGAACTGGCAGTGCATTAGCTTCCCCTCCTTCCCCGCGCTACAGACCATCGCCTAAACAACCCGAGGAAGGAGCCTCACTCTCTATTAATGCGCTATTGTCGCGATTAGGTGTTTATCATCGAATTATTCCACCCCGGATACCTTTCCCATGAAACTCATTTTTTCGAAAAGATAAAAGTTGGAATTTCTATCTTCTTAAGTTTTAAGAAAGCTCAAAAATTAAATAATATCTTCAACTTAAATTAAAACTTATTCACTTCAGAAACTTAAATTAAATTCTATTTAACACCCTCTACTTCACAAAGAAAGACCAAAAATAGTAAAATTAATTAAAACTTAATTTAAAAAAATAGCAATAATAATTGAATGTATGAAGTATAAAATAAGATTATTTAAATTTTAATTAAGATAGTTTTCAAAATGAACTAGGTTGCATTTTATTAAAAATTAGCTTTGTCCAATAAAAAAAAACGAGACGGCCGATTAATGAAGATCCTTTTTTTAAATTTAAAAAGCAAAACTTTTGGGATGAAGGGCTGAAAGTTGAAAAAGAAAAAGGAAGATACCTAATACAAATTTTAATGTCAAAAAATCATCTTTTATTTCGGTTATTTTAAAGAATTTTAGATTCCAGTGATTTTAGGTGGATTTTTTAGTTGAGAAATATTATGTTGGGTGAAAATCGGACTGAAACCGAATAGAAAAGTGTTGATGAAATTTGACAACGGAGAGACAGCGCTGAAGAAAAATTGATGAATAAAGACCGTTGGTCATATGGGGTCATTAAGCCCCTTCAAAATACACAGTATGGAAAAAGTAAAAGTACAATAAAAAAAAGAAACAAAAAGAGATCTGTGTGTCTTCTAGGAAAGTTTTCTACGTTGGTTTTCGGATTTTTTCCCGCGGTATTCTTAAGAAGTTCTTGAAAGTTTAGTCTCTTTCAGGTCGTTGGATACTGTGAAATGAGAATTTCCAAAGAGAGCCTGAAAGTGGCTTTTCATTCAAATTAATGTGAGCGACGGGGTGAGAATGTGTACGTAAAAGGCTCCCGAACTATTAGGTAGCAGGAACTCTAAAGAGCTTTTAAGTATGCAAATCGACCCAACGACAAAACTATTCTTTTAAAAAAAAATTAGAATAAATACCTCGTGTTAAAACTGCAGCGGCAGCCGTATAGTCGTGAGCAACCAGGAGGAAAACGAAAAGAAAAACGGGGTTAGTCATGTCGAGACGTGATTTCAAAATGAAATTTGTCGCCTTGACTACAAATAAAATGTTAATCAATTCGAAAATAAAAGACGCGAACACAAAACTCGGCACGGATGAAAAGCCGCCTAAGCTCCACTCACAGCCGGTCTCGGTAAGCAACTGAGAGGGCTCGGGGCGGGCTTTCAAACGAGCTTCATTCCTCGCGGGAGGGGATGGACAATCCAGCTCAAGAAGGGTAGTAGAATAAAAAGCACTTTTTCGCCATTTCTTTATTTACGACGTCTTCACACCCATATTAGTTGCCTAATTTATTAAATTTTGGCTTTTGAATAAATTAAAGGTCAATAAGGAAAAAAAGAATTATAAATATTTTATTAAAATATTCTTCGTTATGTAGTAAAAAATTAATGACAATACGTGCATTTTGGATGACATTTTATTCCATTGACTCCGCATTGACAGCCGCCAGTGGTGTCACCTTTCCCCTGAAAATCAATATGAATACTGGGGATTAAAAAACGGATTTAAATTTACGTTTGGGCCCCATCGAGGTCCTCGTGTGATCCAGCATATTTCAGTCTTGCACATCGAACATCTTAGCCAATCACAGCCCCATTTCTTCATAAGCACGACCTGACAGGTGGGACAGTTCATCGCCTCCCCGCGGTCGACCATTTCCTGTGGAATAAACGTTTGTGAGAGAAAATAGACCGAAAGTTGGGGAGCTTTCACACCGTCATATGGAAGTTTGAAGTTTTTGAATCCTAGATACTTTAAGAGGCAATTTACCTGCAACATTTCTTTCGTTCTTTTCGAATCCACGTTGGTCTCCGAATCCAAATTGACTTGTTCTTGATATTGTTTACAGTTTAACCCTTCGTGAACAGCCTAAAATTCATTAATTTTTCTTGTTTTGTGTTTTATGAAGCCTTTACTTGACAAGTGAGGCAGTTGGTGTGAGTACACACTGGACATTTGAAGAGGTTCACGTTGTCTTCGTAGATGCACCATCCTTTGCAGTCCGGAGTCTTGCAATGGAATGTGTTAACGATTTTCGTTTCAGCGAGGGCTATCGACTTCGCCAAATGTCCTTCGTACACTTGAGGTGTGACAAGCTGGAAAATAGAACATTTTAAAAAAATACATGTTTGTAAATCATGCGAATTACGAGGGGTGTCCAAAAATTAAAGACCTTTTGTATTTTGCCGCCGTACGGGCGAAGTATTCTGCCAGATGAAAACACTAGCTTGTAGCGGGAAGTTCCCCCTTCACATCGCACTTGGTCTCATCTCTCTATCTTATCCAGCGTTGCTACGGCAGCCGTTCGCGATGGACGTCTCGGTGCCGAGTCCCGCCGGTTGTGAGGTTCGCTCCGTCATGCGTTTCCTAAACGCGGAGAAACTTCGCCCGGTCGAAATTCATAGACGTTTGACGGCTATTTATAACATTCGTAACATTAGCGTAACAACAGCGCTCATTCATAACATTGCCATAAATAGCCGTCAAACGTCTATGAATTTCGACCGGGCGAAGTTTCTCCGCGTTTAGGAAACGCATGACGGAGCGAACCTCACAACCGGCGGGACTCGGCACCGAGACGTCCATCGCGAACGGCTGCCGTAGCAACGCTGGATAAGATAGAGAGATGAGACCAAGTGCGATGTGAAGGGGGAACTTCCCGCTACAAGCTAGTGTTTTCATCTGGCAGAATACTTCGCCCGTACGGCGGCAAAATACAAAAGGTCTTAATTTTTGGACACCCCTCGTATCATTCAAATTAGAGAGAATTATTAAAGAGTAAGCAGCGATGGCTATGGGGGGCTTTTAGTACCTATTTGGACCAAGAAACCCTCAACACGACTTCAAGCGTCTCGATTTTTCGAGTGCCTACATCTCGTTCGAAAGTATTCTCGTCCTAAAGTATTCTCGTCCTAAATATAATAGAAAAAGAAAAATATATACTGTATTCTCGTCCTAACAGGCAACTCCCCTTTTTAGGACGAGATGACAGTAGGACGAGAAGACATTCGGACGAGTGGATTTCATTTTTATTCAATTTTTTAAATATTAAACTTTAATAAAAAAGTAATCGTCTCGTCCGAAAGTATTCTCGTCCTACTGTCTTCTCTTCCTAAAACTAACGTACAAAAATTGCTGCGTCTGAGAAATGCGGCATCGTTCCACCAAGCAAGTTTTAAACTCCTTTTTGCGCCTACCGAGCTCATCATCCATCCGGGCCGCCTCCAGGTGAGCAAATCCTCGCGAGAGGAAAAAAATTAACCCCCTAGTGTCAGAAAACGAGCTGATCCTCGCGATAAAAAAAATTAACCCCCTTTGTCATAAAACGAGCACATCCTCGCGAGAGGAAAAAATTAACCCCTTGTGTCACAAAACGAGCTGATCCTCGCTAAAATAAACAAACAAACCGACCGTGACTTGCTGGGATGGAACGCATTTCTCCGCTGCCGCATTTCTCCGACGTAGCAATTTTTGTACGTTAGTTTTAGGACGAGAAACAGTAGGACGAGAATACTTTCGGACGAGATGATTTCTATTTTATTAAAGTATAAGTTTTTTAAACTTGTACATAAAAATTGAAATCCACTCGTCCGAATGTCTTCTCGTCCTAATAAGGTTCGTAGCTGTTAGGACGAGAATACTTTCGGACGAGAATACAGTTTATATTTTTTCTTTTTCTATTATTTTTAGGACGAGAATACTTTCGGACGAGAAGTGTGCCCCCGATTTTTCAGGCCAAAATATTCCCTTTTTACCGATTTTTCGAGCGTTTTCGTTTGGAAAATGTTAAAATGCTTTTAAGCAGTAAAATAAAAACATTTTTCAACCGGTATTATATTTTAAAATATAAATCAGAGGCTTTCCATATCGATTCTTTTTATAAGGATTCAGGGCAAGTTTCCCCTTCTGAAAGGTTTCGCCCGTGTAACTACACCCTTGGTAATCCAACGCAAGTTACAATTGACATCATTGACCTTTTTCAGACATATTATTTAAAAACAAATTAGTTGCACACATCACACAAAACTTACTGATTTAATTTCCCTTTCTAAAAGTGTACTATCGCACGTATAGATATCGTCTCTGTAAGGGCATTTGACTTCGGCTTCTTCGCTATATTCGACCGTGTTTGCCAAACAACCCCTTATAAAATTAGAAGAAAAAAATGCACGTTCTCGTAAATAAAAAACAGAAATTGGCTCACCGACAAAAGACATGAAGACATTCCCTTAAAATGACACCGTCGTTCGACTCGTAGCGCACGAGACAAATAGGGCATTCGAACTCTTCCAACGGAACGATCAAGTCGTCTTTTTCTAAATCCATTAGCTTTTGATAATTTTCTTTTTTCTCGTCTTCCGTGACCTGGAAATCGACGGAATAAAAATGTACGACTCAATAGACAAACTCACTTGATATTCGACGGGAACCTTATATTCCGATGGTTTTTTAATGCCGCACGCCGCACAGTCAACACGGGTCGGCCTGTTTATCAAAGTGCATTGCTTGCATTTCCATCCTATGATATAAAAGTCACAATCAAAGAGAGAATTTGTAAAGTTATTAACCTAGTGCCAAAGTCCCAAAGGGAAACTGTTTAGCTTCATCTTGTATGGTGTTATAGGTTCGACTACTTCAATTTCTGGATTAGAAATTTCTTCGATTCCTTCATTGTCTTCTTCGTCTTCGGAGGGCTCGTTGACTATCTGAATAGGGATATCTCTAACAACCGGACTTTCTTTGACTTCCAAGTTTATTTTGATATCAACCACTTTCGCCTTTTCTTCTTCTTTATCCAATGCTCTAGCTTCTTCAACTTCTTGAGCCTTCCCTTCTACAAAAACGTTTAAAACCATATAAATAATTTAAATCTACCTGGAACGACAAGGTAGAGAAATATTGGAGTCTTAGGAGCATCTACACCCATCGATTCAAGAGTAGCGGAATCATCGTTGGCCAAATTTTTGCCCAAAATCCATCTCTGGACGTCTGATGGAAGATCATACTCGACTTCAACTTGCTTTTTCAAATCGGCCAAAGACATTTTTGGCGAAACCCGTAATGGGAAAGGTCCTCTGTGATTGTGCTTGTCTTCGATGTACAACTCCACCCTGTATAAAACGTAATTAAACGGAGACGAAAATGTTTCGGTACTTACACAATATGTTTGCTCACAGGGCCAGGTTTTTGACGAGTTACCGAACAGTTGACTTTCATCTGCGCGAGCTCTTTGGCGAGTACAGCAGCAAGTTCGAGCTGTCCGTTCGCAATGGCGCTTTCGAGACGTTTCAATAATCTGTTGACAGCCATCGTATTCATAGCGCTGGCATCATCAAGTTCAGCTAAAAAACAAATAAAGTTAAGATAAAATAAGGTGTTCATTTTACCTTTAAATTTGCGATTCCCTGGGGCTGAGTGAGTTGCTCCGAAAGAGTTTTTAGTTCATCCGGTTCAACGTTTACGTAAAGCGGGGGTGCCGCTTTGTTTTTCTTCACGGCTTCGATGTTAGCGAAGTCTCGAGGTCGAAGAAGTTCAAATGTTGCAGTACCAATTTTCTTAGCTTGTTTGTTCACAGAAGTGTATAAAACGCCGTCTTTTATTTGATGTTCTTCGACTGTCATAGGGACTATAATCTGAGCCCCTGATGGGGGTTTGACTTTCGGCACGATTTGACGAACCATTGCGCTCGTCTGGGCGGATGATGACACTTTTCTGATGGCTTTCGCACCTTTATTTCTTCGATTATCGTTTCGCTTTCAATCAAATAGGCTTCTGCTACGTCATTGCTGTGCTGGAAAGGTTTCTCGTCTTTGACTTTTTTGCTTTCCGGTCTCTTCGGCAACGAATGCTTCATCTCCTTCAGCATTTCCTTCAGCATCCTTCGACTTTCTTCAATATCCTGCGAAACATTTTTAGGCTTTTCGACGTGCGTCGTCTGAACACTTGTTTCTTTAATTTCTGTTTTGTTGTCCTTTTCCACTTTCAAATTTTCTTCCGTTATTTTTAAAGGAGGCAAAGGCTTCTTTAGGTTCTCCTTTTGAACTTCCTTCACTTTAGGGATAGCTCCGCCGTTCGTTACTTTTTCTTTTGAAGTCCCAGGAATCGCGGTGTCTTTCGATGTCCCCGGAACAGCGAAGTCTTTTTGGTTTTCTTTAGTAGGGAAAGCATTTATACAGTTTGTTATTTTTGAATATTCAGAAAGATTTGATTCTGCAATTTCAAATTTTTCTTCAGTATTGACAGTTTTGAAGATTCAGCATCTTTATGCTTTTGATGTGTGACTCTGATGTTCTGCAAGATTTGCCGGCATTCTTCGATACTTTTGGCAACATCCTTTTCTTTCTCTAATTCCTTTTTGTAATTTAAGGTTAGATTATTCGCTTTTTCAGGCTCTGCTTTATATTTCTCGCTTTCCAAATTATTTTTTTTCTGATTTTCCAGATCGGTCAATGCTGAAGAAGAAGCAGGTTTTTGATGATTTTCGGGCAATGATTCTGAATTTTTGTTGTTTTGCTTTTCAAAAATATTTTCTGTTTTTTGTTTTTCGGGGAAGTCTGTTGCTTGTCCGTTTCGGATTCCGAAGATTCTACGTTCTTTTGCTTATCAAAAAATGCTAATCTTGCGAGTCTCACTTCCTCCGCTTGTTTATCAATTTGATTCAAGCTCACTTGCTCTTTTTCCATCATTTTTGACATGTTTAACCCTTTGGAAATATTTTCAACCAATTGAGACGTTTTATCTAAAAACTCGGCGTTGGAAGTCTTTTCGGTTTTTTCTTCGTTTTTGATTTTTCTCTGAATTCGCAAGGGCTCGGCCTCCAGGCACAGGCCGCGCAGGTTATCTTCCACCTACAATTTTCCAACGTGCATCTCGTGCAGACCCAGACGAGTCCACCATTATATTTTATTTCCGGCTTGGATGTTGTTGATTCGTAAGTGCTGGAGCTTGCCGACGAGCATGTCGACTTGGCGGAGCTTTCCGAGGCTTCCTGGATAACAGGGATGGGTTTGTTTTTATTCCATCTACCGTTTGCGTTTTCGTATTCCGATCGTATTCGTCAGCTCCTCAATTTTTGCGATTTGATTATCGACTATCCTAATTTCAGCTTCGTCTAAAACAACCCTATGAACCATTTGGTCTAATTCAGCCTGAGGATAGAACGACTTATTAACAGCAGCTAAAGCCGCCTGTTCTTTCTCCTTATTCTTTTTCACGATTTCAGCAGCTTCTCTATCAAGTTCACTGATATTGTCAAAATCGAAATCTGAGATTTCCTTTTATCTTCAGGCTTCTCACTTTGGTGAAGATATTGACAAATTTTTCCCCGCTATTATATTTACGAGGGAAACCGCTCTCTAAAAATGTGTCGTTGTACTCTCTGGGCTTTTTCTTGTCTAATTTCCAAATGACGGTGGTATCTTTAGGTGTGTTCCTTTTGTACCAAGGTCGAGGTGAGACTGGAGATGATGGGCTGTACTTTGGTTCAGCCATTGTCGATTTGTTTGGCTTCAAGACTCCTCTTTCTAACTTCAAAGTATCCGTCGATAATACTCCCCTATTTCCGCAGTAGAAGCATTCGATGCTGTATCTGATTTTATGATGTCAAATGATGCGTCTTTGATAATTTTTGATATTTCTTCGACTTTAGGAGGAGGTGGGCGGGCCTTTTTTTCCTCGTTAAGCTCAAAGTTCCATCTTTAAATACAGGTGGTTGAGGTGCTTTTCTTTTGCCTTTTACATGTATTTTAAGAGTGGTTGCTTCAGGTTCGCTGAGCGCTCTTCGATGCTTCCAATGATTTTCTTTATTTTGGGCTTCCGGTAGGCAGTTTTCGCTCAAAGTCAATGGTGGAGGTGGCGCTTTTCTTTTCTTCCTTTTATAAGAAGAGTTCTTGCTTTCAGATTCCGATTTTGGATACTCCCGAATTTCGTTGATCCTATCGACGCTTCTTGGTAACGTTCCACTTTCATAGAGCTTATATTTTTCGATCAGTGATATATTTTGTTCGAATTTTCTGAGATGTTTGATGCGGTTTTTGTAGGTGTTGGTTTCAGGTCCGAGGGCTATTCGTATTTCGGGTTGATTCGCCGAACCGAAAGGCCGGTAGTAAGATGGAGGTATGAAAGCGAAACTATTGGTCGTCGCGTGCTGAATAAAGTATCGACGCTACCGACCGGACCGTTTCCCCTTTTCAGTATCGGCGATCCCGGGATAGGCGGCGAGTCGAAATCATCCGAATCGAAAGATCTGCTGTCTTTTTTAAACCATTTAAAGAACGAGAAAATCCCGCTCGTCCGGTCTCTTTTCGAACCGCAACTTCTTGAAGATATGGAAGAAGACGTTTCGAGGTGCTCTTCCGAAATTCGAAATTCCGATTCATTCTCCTGAACGTCTGCCCATTTTTATCCGTCTGAGTACTTTCAAAAAGTTTTATTTGTCGAGGTAAAGTTTTTGGGACGTGTCTCCTTCGTGGGGCTACTGGTGATTTATCTCCTCTTTCCAAATTTTGAATCTAAAAAAACAAAAATTATAAATCACTTGAAATTTTTAGAGCTTCCTGTAAATCTAATACAGAAAAACTTCGTCTCCATTCCTTGTAGATTAGAAAAAGGTTTCGGCACCACAAATCTTGTCGCCTTCGGCTTTAATGGAACTTATTAATTAAAAATATAACCTCGAAAATCTCCAGCTTCCATGGATTCCTTTTCACTCAACTAATTTTGTCCTCGGATACATTTTTTTTATTTTCGTTTTTAAGTCTGTGGGGGAGCCTTGTCCAAACATGACAACAACTTCCGTTCCTCTATCCAAACAAACTTAGCATTAAAACTTTAATAATTATAATTTTTTTATATAACAAATTTTAAAATGAATCATTCGCGTCTAAAATCTAATTTAAACCCAGGAAACTGCAAGGCCAAAATGTATTTTTAAAACGAAAAAGCACGAGCTGTGATTACGTATAATTTTTTGTTAAATAATCCTATAATTAATTAAAATTAATTCTTACCTTATTTATCAATTGAGAAGTAAAGGGTGAAGTTTTATCTTTTTTCTCCGTTGGCAAAGAACCTAAAAGTCGATAAAACAATTAAAAATAATTAAGTTGTATATTTATTTTGATTGGGTTTCAGATTGTGTTATAGAGAGGTGTTGACTATTGAGGGTCTCATCTAAAACTGAATTCTAATTATAGATAATTCTCAGCGGTGTGCGCCCCCGAAAGTTATCCCTTTAACTCAAATCGACTAAAAATAATATCGAATACGATGGAAATTGTCGCCATAAAGACAAAAAACACGTTTTATTCATTTACTAAAATTAGAAAACGAGAAGAAGTGAATGGAAAAGTGGTAACAGAAGATCAGATAAAAAGTATTAGTCTGGAGCTCCGACGGGAACTTCCTTAAAGAGAAACAATATAGGAGGGGGAAGTATAATGGAGGGAAGTATAACGGTGGGAAGTATAACGAAGGGGGAAGTATAACGGAGGGGAAGTATAACGGAGGGGAAGTATATGGAGGGGAAGTATAACGAGGGGGAAGTTTTTTTCATATAATTGTCAAAGTTTTTTTGAAAAATTTTTTGTTTTTTTTCATATAATTGTCTAAGTTTTTTTTTTTTTTTTTTTTACTAAATTTTCCAGGTTTTTTCGAATTTTTTTTCCGAAAATTTTCTAAGTTTTCTTTTTTAAATTTGCGCTTTTTTTTCGAAAATTTTTCTAAGTATCAAGGTAGAAATAATGGGATTTTTGCCCAAGAGAGGTCCCTCTCGTAAGGCGTGGAAGTATGAAATTTCTCCCTACTAAAATGATCCAAATTTCTCCATACTTCTAGGTAATGTAAAAAAATGATAATTTTTTAAAAAACGATAATTTTTTTACATCAAAAATTCTTGAAAAACCTAAGGAGTAATTGGTGAAAATTTGGTGAAAATCGGTTGAAAACTGTGGCTCCTACCTCTTAACTCTTTAATCAGTGATCGCTATTGTTGAATGTCCCATTAAAACAACTGATGACCTTTTATCAAATAGATAACAGAATAGTGAGGTTTCTTTCTATAATTTTTTACCAAACACATTAGATTGAATATATCCGTGTCACGAATCAAATAGGAAAATCGAAAAATGGCGCATTTCACTCGAATAGTAATTATTTTCATACTTCTAACAATCGTAAGTTCGTCCATTGTTTTTATTATAGTCAAATATCAGGTGGAATCTCAATATTCTAATGTTAAAGCGTGGCCATGTTCGGCCAAAATCTAAATAACGGGATAAGGCATGTTGCTTCTCTATTATGCGGACTACCGCATTCACTTGATAAGCCCTACCTTTCAATAATGAAATTTTAATTCTTCATTCCTGAAAGAGTTAAACGGACGCCTTGAAATTCTGTAAAAAAGGGTGTTTGCAAGAGAAGAGCCTAGGAAAACGCTCAAAAACCCAGTGTTTTTTGGATAAAAAACCAATGAAAGGGCTCAAAATCCTGTTGTAAGAACTGACATTTTCATATCAAAAAAAGTCGTCCCCCAGCAGCAGGACTAAAGAGGTAAATTTTTTCAGATGGTTACACCAGAGAAGTTTATAAAATCGAAAAATCATCTGTTAAAAATTAAAGAGAAAAAATCATTTTTCCCGGTAAAAATTCAAAAATATTTTTTTAATTTGATTCAAATTCATTGCATCCAGCTGATCCAAGTCAAGTTTAAATATTTTTTGGCCATCTGCATATATCACTATTAAGTTTGAAAGCGATAGGATGACGTTTGGGAGATTCGCAGTTTAGGCCTAAGTAAAGTACCATAACCGCTGGTCCGATCAAGCCATTAATGAACTCATAAATTCTATTGGTATAAAAGCGCTAAATATAAAATTTCATGGTCGCACACTTTAAACGCCGATATCTCAGAAACGGCTGGACCACTTTTTGAAAAGCCCTTTTAATGGCCCTTCAAAATGAACTAAGTGGTCTACCCTGCATATCTAACGGTTTTCAAGATATTTGAGTCTAATTACTCAAGTATCGTGCGATTTTATCAATATTTATAAACTTTTGAGTTAAGGGTGGTTTTGGGGTCCAGGGGGTGAAAACGAAAAACGTATACAAATTTTTTGATTCTGCGACTACTGCACCCATTGCAATAGGTATATTCAGAAAGAATGTACCTAAAACCAAACATTTTCGGGGGGTTTTTTTAGAAAAACCAAAATATTTCAAAAATAATGATCCCAAAAGCCATCTTTTTTTTGTGGATTTCTAGCATCTATAGAGCATATTGCAGAATTTTTCAACAATTTTCCGAACTCTTGAACATGAGAAATTTAAGTCTGAAATTTTGAGACCTTAGAAAAAATAGTTCCTTTGAGATGACACACCAATTAATAAAGATTTTAAAGGTACTTAATTCCTACCTCTTAAACTTTTTCAAATTTGGGTGCTATAACACTATAAATCTAGATTTAAAATTCAATTTCAAATCAAATCGATGAGTTTTCCCGATTTTCCAAATTGTAACTTTGTGTATGGGATGTTTGTGGTGTATACCTAATAGGTATATTATGTAGTGGCTAGTTAATACTGTAATAGAGGCCTAGACAATAGCAGACTTTGACCATAGAAAGTTCATTATCGTTTGGAAATTTATGATAGTACCTACCTAAATGACAAAATTTTATTAAAATTCTTCGATATTTATTCTTTTGCACACATTTTTTTATACACAAGGTTTTGGGGGTCTACGGAGTGTATGGGGTCCCAGTAAGCAAATCTACATTTTTAATAATTTTAAAAAATTTCCCAGTGTCTCTTGTGATAGTGGATAGTGAGAGCGCTCTGGCGGATTTTCCCTAGCAAAATCCTAATTTTTCATCCTTAAATATCTACTAGCTCATGATAGATGACGCTGGGATATGAGGCTTTTGATATTGTAATATGGCGTATGACCATTTGAATTTTCGTCTCGACACAACTCAAAATTGAAGAAATCAATGTCCGAAATAAAATTTTCAAGTCCAACCAAGTGAACCTACTACCTGTTCACCGAACTTTGAGTTTCCCGCCCTTTTGAAACACCGACTGTTTCGCGATCCAGGTCAGGGTCGACCCTCAAACACCCCTAAAAAAAAGAAAAAACCTCCCACATGTTACACTTTAAACTTTCCATTTTGCTAATTGCAATATTTGCACATTGCAATTTTTTTGGCCAAAAAAAAGCAACATTGATACATCATTTTTCTGGTACATATGTAGGTAATGAATGATTAGTTATTGCTTTATATAAGAGCTTACTGTAGATGCACAACTAAATATTAAAAATATAACATTATATATCTTAAAAGTTATTAATTTTTGGTTTTATTTGCAGGTGAAAGTTTCATATAGCATGAATTGCGTTGGAAATACTTTTAAATATTTGCTTACGGAAGTAATTTATCAGAGAAAAGGATTCATATTAATAATCCTACTGCCCGAAGAGTATCGGCTGGAGTTCTTAAAAACTATCGCCTTGACTTTAACTACTTTTCCAAACGATGGGGCGGCCATGCAGCGACTATTGTTCCGGACGAAAGTCAAAAAGTTTACGGTGCCATTTGGGAAATCGATAAATGCAACGAAGGTGACCTTGATAAGCAAGAAGGTGTTTCAAGCAATGTATACAGGGTGATGCAAGTCGATGTTGAGTCGCTTGACGGTACTAAGCACAACTGTCGAACTTACATGTTGTGCGATCAACCCAAAAACAACAACATAACTGAAAGACCACCTTCAAAAATATATTTAAATACGATTATACTTGGAGCACAAGAAACCGGACTTCCAGAGGAATACATCGAAAAACTTCGATCGATTCCTAATAATGGATTCGACGGACCAGTGCAGCATACATCGACTGATTTTTGAATAAAAAATGTTTTTTTTAATTTTTTTTTTAATTACCTCTATGCTGTGGTTGTGGTATCACACTAGAAGATGGAACAATAAGTCCATGTTTAGATTCGCAGGTAAAAAGCCGCCTGGTTCCCCAAGTACCATCTATCCCTCCATAAGGAAGTGGCTCATCCTTGAAGAAAAAAAAAAAGAAAACTTTACAATTTTCAGAGATTTGATAGTTCATTAGAATTTAATCCTGGAGAAACCAAGAGTTTAAATTCATCATTTTATTATGAAACTTTATAAATAACTTACCAGTTCAAGGCCTACAGCCAAATTGGGTCCAATTTCCAAGAGTCTGCCGATCCACCTGACCTGACCACTTTTTGGAAGTCCGCTTCCGCTTCCTAACCAAAGAACTCTTTCGCCGATTAAAAACTTTGGACGGATTTCACACTTTTTTCACTCATTTATCACCAAAAGTAAAAATAAACTATATAGATAAAAAAAACTAACGATATGTGAGAACTACAAGAGGCCTTGTTTCACTCCCGCACAACCCCAACGCATTTCTGACCTTAATTTTCTATTTTTAGACCCTTTTCCTACTCTAAAATTTCATTTAAGACCTATTGACGAATAGGACTACAATATTTAATAATAATTTATTTCCTTTTTTTTCTATTGGACAATTTAACTGTTTGGTCGAGGATTCAAATTTCTTGTGTAGAGGGTAGCGACACTAAAAAAGGGCAGGATGCCAATGCAATATTTTTGTAGAATTCTAAATATGATTCTTTACTCGAAAATTCATCGCTTGGCAATTTCAATGAACTATATTTAGCGACAAACCTTAGCATGAAAGAATCCCTAGTAGGTAGATACCTAAGCCCACACCCTATGACTGTTTTTGCTATTATAGTCCAGCTTTTAACTAAATATCTAAAATGTGCTTAGTGAAACAAATTACTATAATCTTGGGTCTATGAATCATGATTGATTTTAAAGCCTACTACAATTGAAATGTTTAGTTACTTAGTTTGCTAACAGGTTGCGCTGGCATGGTCTCAGTAGAGTAGCCAGAGGAAAAGGTAGTTGGCACTCGACAGGGGCTATGCACTCATAGGGGGGGTATCCCAAAGTGGGGTAAGAAAAGAGAAGTTCATCCCGCAACCACGAAGATCGCTGCAGTCGTAGGCGGGCGCCCCTCTTAGGTACCCCTCCGTACTTTTTCCTCAATATTGAAATTAGACCATTTTTCCAAGCTGTTTGTTTTAAAAAAAGATAATTTTATGTTATTTAGGTAGAAAAAGTCAAGAAATGTAGATAAATCTAAAGTTAAAATTCCTTTGATAAACTTGGATAAACTGGTAGTGGCCGTTACTTGCAACTCGGTTCATGTTTAGTACAGTTTGATTTATTGCGTTTCAACTTGATATCCCAGCTCACCACATTTTTTTATCTTTTTACTGCTTTTTTAATTAAATTTTGTTTTATTTGCTTTTTTTATTCTTTACGTTGTTATTATTATAATAGATTAGTTGTTTTTTCAATTGGTTTAATTTTAGTATTTTTTTTTTCTATTCCTTGTATTATTTCGTAGCTTTAATTTTTTCTTTAATAGTAAGTTTTTAATTATTTAAGTTTTAAAATGGTAAATGTGTGTTGTGCCTGGATGTGAAGCTAAGGGCTTTAAAGTAAGGAGATTTCCTGCTGATGCGAACGTGAGTAACGATTTTTTAGTAACTATTCTTTCACGTGGATTTTCGTAGTCAAGTAGATATCTGATAATGCACGTTATTTGTAGATCCGCAACGTTTGGGCTGCACGTGTCAAACGGGAAATTACGGATAAGAAAACATATTATGTATGTGATCGCCATTTTTCTCAACATTGCCGATCTCCCGGGACCATACGTCTCAAATTTGGCAGCGTTCCTTCTCTCTATCTACCAGAGATGCATGACGATTCTCTGGCATCATCAAATCTTCGTTATCTTCAGCCTTCAACTTCTTCTTTTGAGCTTGGTATGGATAATTGGTCATTTTGACAAGGTTTTTCTGGTTTTGTGTATTAGCTGTGACTATCGATTTACCGTAGTAGCTAACAAAAATATTTATGAACTTTCTTTTGATATTTTAGCTGTCCCAGAGGAACTTGAAGAAGTTGGTGAACCAATGGATGTGTCAAGTAGCTCTGTTGCTCAAGCCCCTATGAATATGGGTAAGGTTTTAGATTTTGCTCAAATTTTTTTCTGACAGATTTTTGCTTTTATTTTAGAAATTGATGCAGTTTGTGTTGGGCATGATGCTAGTCCTGATAGGTCGAATATCAGGAATAATATGCCTGTTTTCACCCCACCTTCACGAAGAAGTAAGTTTAATTGAAACTAAAAACATCTTTACTTATTATTTTTCTTATTAATGTTTTAGATCTATATTCACGTACAAAAATGTGTTCGAAACTGGGCGTCAAAAGAAGATTAGACCTTACACCTAAATGCCAAAGGCTTCTTAAACTCAACAGCGACCTTCTGAAGCTGTCAAGGAAATTAGAAACCGATAGGAAAAATGTTATACAACGAATCAAAGAAGCAGAAGACTTTTTCGAGTCTAAGAAGTTTGCGGAAAGCTTCAAAAACAAACAAGTGTACGAATTTTTAAAAACTCAAATAGACAATAGAGATAAGAAACCTAGTGGGCGTCGGTTTTCAATGGCAACACAAACTATGTGCCTCGCTCTACTTAAAAGATCTGGAAGCGGGTATCGCTTGCTACAGAAATTATTTGCGCTTCCATCCAGAAGGACCTTAATGCGTCTAATGCAGAGGATTCCGTTTGATGCGGGGATTAATCAGCACATCGTAGACCACTTAAAAAGCAAGGTGGCGAACCTTGATGAAACCGAGAGATATTGTTCCCTAATTTTTGACGAAATGGCAATACAAGCATCGCTAACATATAATGTTCACGAGGATCGCTTTGAAGGATTACAAGACCTTGGAAAGGAACAACAATGCTCCCCTAGATTCGCTGACCACTGCCTCGTTTTTATGATTAGGGGAGTCAACAAACGTTGGAAGCAACCATTTTCATTTTATTTCACCGAAACAATCAACCAGGAGCAAATGAAAATTCTTATTTGTGACAACATCAAAGCCATTGAGAAAACTGGATTAAAAGTAGTTGCCACCATCAGCGATCAGGGTGGAGCAAATGTCGGTGCCATAAACCTCCTTAAAAATACGGTCAACAGCATTATTCATATTTATGACCCACCTCATTTACTGAAAGGAATTAGAAACAATCTTCTAAAAAATCCAGCCATTTTCAAATACAATGCAGTGAAGGAGGTCCAAACTGCTTATGGTCGGACATTATAGCATTGTACACTTTCGATGACGGGGACGACAATACTCGAATGTGTTACAAGTTGACGGACGAGCATGTTATCCCGGATAAAATACGAAAAATGAAAGTGAAGCATGCTGCGGAAGTGTTTAGTCACAGAGTTTCGTCGACAATGCGAGCACTCGTAGAAAAGCAGGTAAATTAATTGTTTAAATGTGTAAAAACTGTAGGTAACAATTTTCTTGCAGGCTGTACAGCTTTACCAATGTCATGTGTCGATACTGCGGACTTCCTAATTTTTTTTGACAACTTGTTTGATTCTGTGAACGGCAGCACTGCTCAACCAATCAAAGGAAAACAATTGAGGACGTTCATAACTTCAACGAGTCCACACCACAAATTTTGGGACCAAAGCTTAAAGGTTTTACAAACTGTTAAATTTGTTACAGAAAATGGAACCCATAAAGTGACACCATCCTTAAAAAATTGGATGGTGTCCATCATGGGTTTCAAAAGGCTATGGGCTCTATTAAGCCAAAAAGGGTTCACATTCCTAACCCCGCGGCTTCTTAATCAGGACCCCCTTGAAAATTTTTTTGGGTGTATTCGAAGTCATGGGGCGAGGAATGTAAACCCTAATGTTTTTAGCTTTAGAAATTCTTTTAAAACGTTACTGCTTAATAATTTAACAAGTACACACTCAGTTGGATCTAATTGCGAGGAGGACACTGATACAGTCCTGTCAAGTTTATCTGAATTTTTAAATGTAAGGGATCCTGAGCCAACCTCCTCGGATTCCTCCTCAGTATCTTTCAATATTAGTTATAAGTTAGAATATAATAGTTTCATTTTTAAAAAGCATGCTTATATAGCAGGAGCAATCATTAAGAAGGTAATAAAAAACTAAGTGCAAAAAATGTAAGGAATTTTTTTCCAATATGCACACTAATGAATTAAATGAAAACATACTAATTAGGGCGAAAGACTTTACAGGCCACTCATTGATGTACCCCAATAGCAGATTTACTCAAATTTTGGGGGAAATTATTATATATGTAATCAAATATGTGAAAATTATCCATATGAAAAAAATATTTTAAGGAAAATCACTATTTATATTTTAAATAGGCTCAATCCACCCTGTGGAATTTGTGATGACCATCACAGCTTCGAATTATTTGTGCAACAATCATGCAAGCTGATGTTATTTGCATTTTGTAATAAAATCGACAAAATTTTAAGAGGAATAGGGATAATACAAATTCGGGATCCAAGTAAATTAGGAAAACTTAGTAGTGTAGCATTTAGAAAATATTTAAAAAGAAAACCAAGAAAGTAATATTAAGATTTTTTTGTTATACTTCTGTAAAATATATATTTCTCCTACGTCAATTGTTTCCTATTCTTTATCTCCCGAATGATTTTAATACCAGTGATTACCATCACATGTGATTTAAAAAATACCTTCATTAAACATGAACAATATGCTAAATTGTATTTATCACATGTGTTGTAATCACTGGTATTGCAATGAAAGCAAGGACTCGTTGAATAAAAGTAAAAGGAACTGAAATAATAGAGGAATTTAAATTAACCGCCTTTTTTTTTTGTCTGTAGTTCATCCCGCAACCACCGCAGCTGGCAGCGCTAGCTCTGATGAAGAAAAAAACGGTTGAGAGTCCTATCTATATCAGTATATAATTAATCTATGGCACTCGATTCCAGAAAAAAGGGATAAAACCAGTTAAAAAAGGTATAAAAGGATAAAACCAGTTAAAAAAGGTATAAAACCTATAAAAAGGGAAAAACCAGTTAAAATTGAGGAAGGTAAGAGTATCAACCCTATAAAAGTTTAAAACCGGTTAAAGGTTATAACCCTATAAAAGGGGTAAATTCAGTTAAAAAAGGATTCTAAAAAATTTTTAACATCAGTTTTTAATCTTGTCTTTTCCTGCTGTCCGTACATGTGGAGGAGGGTTAAAAAATAAAAAATAAAAAAAAAAAAAAAACTGGTCAATATTTAAAATCTTTGACGTACCTACTGCTAGAGGTGCATCCTTCAATGATCTAATGGTCCCCCCCCCCCCCCGGGAATGCACAATATGCGTATTTCTTTTTTTTTTTCTTCCGCAACATCAACGCAAAAAAATTTTTTTAATAAACGTTTGAAAAAAGTAAACGAAAAATTAGAACACGGAAGCCAAGAAGCACGCAAAAGACGCTAAGGACTCCCCACCATCTAGTACAGCCGGCGTCCTCGCCAGCGGCTGCCGTAATTTTTACCCTTTCGATCTTCCATCTTTCAGCCGCTCAGTCCCTCATCGTCATGTGCCCCGGCAACGACCAGGCCCGTGCACAGGTCAGTTCAAACACGATCTTATTTTAAACCTTCATTCTTATCTACTTTTCTTCAAAAGATGTCAAAAAAATTTTATAACACACAATTACCACCTTTAAAAAAGTTACTAGACCTATATTTTCTTTTAAATTAAATACTGCGTTTTGAAAATAATCACTTTTGGGGTCGATGAATTATTGATAATCATTATGTGATAATGAACTCTATTTTAAAATTTAAATTATTTGACAAACTCATAGTATTTTTTTCTTTTGCTATAAATTTAATTAAATATGGTGATTTTGTCCATTTTTTTGTGGTTGTTTTGCAAAAATAAGTGCCATGAACTGATTTCTAGAACTTCAGAATCTTCAGTGCGCAATTTTCATGACAAAAAAGGATTTCGAAGCTACAAAATTATTGTTTAATGCGGAAGTGATTGTGCTGTGTGATCAAATTGTGTAGGGTAACCGAGTGCTTGTGGCTGCTGAGGACTTCATTTTCGCGAAAACGTCACTTTTTCTACGACTTTTTTCCCCCCAATCTTTTCCACTACAGTCTCCCAATTTTCATCAGTCATTTTACCGGCTAAAATGCATATTTTATCCACCGTACATAAAAGACGCCCTCGAACCTTGATTTTCAGGGTCGTAAACGACCTGTCATCTGCGCGTCCTTCATTTTTGTGGATGTTTAGTGTTGAGTAGCTCAGAGAATTTAAGAACACTGTTTCTGATTTTAAGTTAATGGATATTCTAGAATAATTGGGGAGAGCAGGAGAATAATTAAATGCTGCTTAAGTTTTTTGGCTTTTCATTATGACACCCGTTGGTGAAGTATCGTCTTTGAAGGATGCGGCTTCAATACAGAAGGCCGTGGCTTATATCCATGAAGTAAAGCCGGTTTCTTATCAAGTTCAAAACCAATCAAACTGGTTTATACACCGTTCATTCATAAGCGCCCAAAAAATGGAAGAATATAGATAAGCGCCAGATTCCAAAAAATTGAAACTACATTCCAACGTGCGCCATATTTTTGACTGGAAAAAGGGGTCCTTGCAAAAAAGTGTGGGAATCCCTGTTGTACAGTCGTATAATATCTCAGTTATGATATATGCGTTTCAAAATTTCTTTGAGGAAAAAAATTTAAGTTTGTTCTTTTCTTTGAAAGTAATAGTCTTGTCTGCGCCTTCGTTGATCGTAGAGCATTTTTTCAATATTTTATTGTCACCCAAAGAGAACTTTCACCGTTAGGAGGCGTAATGCTTCACGGCAATTTATCATTACGTCGATTTGAAACTACCACGATATTTTTTTAACAATTTTTTTAAAAATAAATATTGTTTTGCTCTTTGAATTTACAAACTGTAGATGCAATTTGTAAGATTCACCTGTCTACCATTCTAGTCATTACAGAGACAAGCAGCTCAGAAGGAAAAAATACTAAACTACATCCCGTTATGACCCTCAAGACTCACTATTGAAGAACTACTCTCATCATTGTTGGTGAATTGTAGCGCCTAACGGAACGACCTGGATCCTCTCATACAATTTTTTCCCCGAATTTTTTTCCTCCTTTTTTTTCTCCCAATAATTAGAAAACAGTGAGAAAAAATTTTAAAAATTTCGATGTTTTGTTTGTTTTAGCCGAAGGTTACTTCTATTTTTTTCAGTGATTATATTAAAATAATTATAGAGTTGGAAATTGGGGGTCCAACACGCGACTTGTTGAAAACTTCACACGTCGAAGTCCGGGAAACTTAAAAAAATTAAAATTTAATTTAGACGACAATAATAAAGTGACTGTGGCACTATCTCTTAGGGAACCGTGGTAGCGATGAGCTTCAAGGATATTTCCGGTTTCCCGCTGTACCTACGAAACAACTCAGAGGATAGTTACAGAAAAAATAGAAATGACAGTAATAGAGTATAGCTCACCTAACGAGGCTTTTTAAGCCGAAACGCGAGATACCCGTTATCACAGTTATTTCTTCCTCCATTATTGGCTTATATTCTTGCGGTTTAACTAAATATAAAGAAGTTATAATTTTTATTTTATTGATATCAAAAATTAGGTATGGGAAAATTTCTTAACATACTTAAATAATTACGTATTTTTAAAAGTAGCCTATGGGAATAATGTTTACCAAGGACAAACGCATTTACAGGAATTAATCTTTTCTTCAGGAAACGTAGCCTTTTTTCTCTATACAAGAAAAAAACCTTCCTACTTGTTCTATTCTTCATTGAATAGTGGTAATTAGTAAATTACTAATGACTAATGAGTAAGTTATTTACAAAGTGTGAGATTAGAAATTAAACCTGTGGCTTAAGGGCGATTTGTGGGAGTTTAACAATTTCACGCCAGTTGATTTTAGTACTTATTTATGCACATTTCGAAATTATTTATTTTATCATGCTATAAAGTAGTTATTGTGAAACCTCCGGTTAATGATCTTTGTAGATCATAAAGTTGTCTGTGGTGCCAGTCAGGAACATTTAAATTTTTTTGCTGCTGATCCTTCAGTTATTTTGAATATGCTCCTGATCGATTTTTTGTCAGAGAAAGTTAAGTAATCATGAATATAAACAAGAAGAAGGGAAAGTTATAGTTTTCTTAATTTTAATGGTCGTACTCAAGTTTAAACGAGTCTTTTCGGTAGGGAGGATTTTTTTAAAATCCTGACCATCCTTTTACGCTCTCATGAACCGACATAATGCTCCAGAACTAGGAGAAACTTATCAAAGGATCTAATTACTTCTGGCTATCCTGTGAAGATTGTGTAACAGGATTTTAAATTAAAAATAACCTCTAAAAAACCGTAATGGGTGATTTTCTTTAAACGCAAAGGTCAACAAAAGCATTTAAAAGTCTTGAAAAACCGTCACGTAATTGACTAATGTAAAATAAACATTTCAACGAGAAAATAAAAGTTGCCTAAGTTTTAATGACTTTAAATTTTATTCCAACTATGGGAAAACCTCATTCACCAAAATTAAAAAGCAATTTTATTCTTGAGGTCAAAATGGAGAGGATTAAACTCTTCTCAGTCGACAGATTAGAGGGGAAAAAAATCATTTACCTTGAACTTGGATGATTGATTCATGTTTAATGCTTAGTTAGTCCTTCAAAATCTTGTAAAGAAGATAAAATTTATAAGAAGGAAAAAATTTGGGTTTTGTCTAAAAACGGTTTTGCGGTGAGCCTGAAGCGGAAGTGAATGGAAAAACCTCTGAAGATACGGTTTTTGAGAAACTCTCTTAAGAAAAAGTCCACATTTTGATTTCGCCCCCATATACAAGGATTCTTTTGTCCGTATAAAAATAAAATGCGTACGTTTAAGAAATCTTATAAATGCTCGAACACAATAATTGAACGTTTACGGTTGAGATCGTTTTCCTCGGTGTTTGACTTGGCTTTTGATATAAATCGCGACTTTGTTGGGAAGAACGTTCGATTGCCTTTGTCCATCTCTAAAAATTACTCTTTTCCTTGTTTCTCACATTCCGGTTTCGGCCTAAACGTCTTCAAGGATAAAAAATTAGAGTCTGCTCTATTCACTAAAACCTTTTATTAACATTTTTTTCTATGGAAGGAAAATCAATTCTACGTTGAAGTATCAAATGTGGCTTTTTGAATGGCTTTTAATGGTATGCAAACATTTAAGACGTTTCATGGCCACAACAATCGATTTTACCTCTTCAAATAATCTCTTAGGCCTACGGAGAATGGCCGAAGCTTCAAGGTAATTTTTATGGGGAAAAGTCCTGTAAAATCTGTAAAAAATATGATTTCTCTGTCAAAAAAAGAGGAAAACTTCTGAAAGTCCTATAAAAATGGAACATTTTACAAAAATCTTATAAAAATGGCATTTTTCATTCAAAAAACCGAGGATAAATCATAAAAATGTAAAAATGTCGTTTCTCTGTAAAGAAAAAAAAAAAGGCGTTTTTCTGAAATTTTAGGACAGCCCTTCTTAATCGAGGTTTCTGCCGAAAAAAAAGGCTTTTTATACTTAATTCCTGCATTATTAAACATAAATTTTCATTTTTGCCCCTTTCTCATTATTTCTCCAGCAGAACTTTCCCGAATTCTTGGGTAAATGACCCTAAATAACGGAGATTCGGCTGCTCAATCTATCATCATTGAATTACTCTCCAGTGAAAATGCAAGGATCTGAAGTAATTTTGATTCCTACGTGATTAAATGGAATGTTAATGAAGTAATTTGTGTCAAATTTTTACTAGTTAGGCAAAAATTACTAGGAATCGCAAGTAATTTACGTTTTGCAACTAAATTATAAGCTATGACTTTTTTGAATTAAAAAAACAAAATTCACTTTCGCTTTAACGATGGGTCTCAAGAATCTTTAGATTTCGGTGAGCCGATGATGCATGTACGGTGAAAGGAAAATTGAACCGTGATTTTTATAAAGAAAAAAAATTTTACGCTTTCTCTATTATTTTTCGTATAAAATCTATAGAATTTAGGTTAACCTCCGTTTCATGCTAAATCTTAGTTTTTAGAATGATTTCAAGAAAAATATTGAAATAAGTTTCCTTGGCTTAAACTCGGTCTAATTAGCGTCTAAGATAAGAAATGCTCAACCTAAAAATCTAACAGCAAAAAAGTGTTTTTCTAAATTCAAATTAATTTTTTTAATCAATTTGGGGACACGTCGCCCTTGGGCAATATTCAGTACTTGACATAATTTTTTTTAAATTAAGCCCACATTATTTTCCAAGCTTATATTGAATAAAAATTTTAAAATGAAATTGAGGTAAATATTTATCTTTTTCTTATTCAATTAAAGAAATAAAAAAATAGGTTTTTTGTCAAATCTAAACATTTTCAATATTTTTTCCTACTTTGAGCTTTTTAGAACGTCATTAAATAGTCGTTAACCTAATACTTTCGATGGGGAAACATTCATGTTGGATAATTTCCTCTTTTTTATTATTTTAATGTTTTTCGTATTTTTCATAAGGAAACAAAACATGATTAAAAACGAAATAAATTTAGAAGTTCAGTGTCATTGGTCGAAACCGGTTTAGATCCCAAGGTTAGAAGAAGGAAAGATCAGAAAATGTAATTAGGGCTTGGTTGAATCCGTACTTTTAGGGCCTAATTTGATGAACGAAAATAAAATATTCTTTTAGGTTTTTGGGGATTGCGGCCAGTAAGATGAGCAGTTGTTTTTTACTTCATTATTATTTATTTCGGTACGACGTTTCGGCCGTGCTGCCGGCCATCATCAGGTACAATATTAATTATATACATCCAGGTGTTGAATAAAAAATTTTTTTCCTTGAAACAGGGTAAAAACTGTTTTATCGTTATTCAACTTAAAGTTTTTTACCCTGTTTTCAAGGAAAAAATTTTTTATTCAACACCTGGATGTATATAATTAATATTGTACCTGATGATGGCCGGCAGCACGGCCGAAACGTCGTACCGAAATAAATAATAATGAAGTAAAAAACAACTGCTCATCTTACTGGCCGCAATCCCCAAAAAACCTAAAAAGAACATTTAAAAACATCCGGCTGAAAAACAACCAACAAAGAAAATAAAATAGTTTGAATAAGGAATGTTAGGCTAAACCAGCAATACTTATCAAAATAAAGGTTTGCTTAAGATTTTTATGAAAAAATTATATTATTTTATATTCAAAAACGATTTTTTTAAAAACAAGGTGAAGGACTTATGATGCTGGACAAGAAGCTCAAGGTAGGTCATGTTAGAACCCTTGACGTCAAAACAGGTTTTTAATAGTCGCTTTTTTAATCCTTTTTTTTAATTTTTCTTCCCAAAATATAACGGTTTCAATAGGTAAGAATGTAGGTACTCATTCACTTATTAAATTCTTTCCTAGCTATAGAAAATACAAAGATTTAATCCTCCATAATTGAAAATGTCTTAGTTTTTTTTTTATAAAAATTGTAATTTTTCAAGATTTTTTTTGGCGGTTGTATAGGTCCAAATCGCTTTTTCTGCAAGAAAAATTTCCAAAATTGTTTAGATACCCAAGACCTAGGTCGTAGAGCAAGCTATTGCCCCCGAGGATCTAATTGAGGAAGTAGAAAAAATTATTATTTAAAGTTACGTAAAAGAGCATCCGCGTGACATATGGCATGATGACGATATTTTTAAATACGGCTCGAAAGTTCATGTGAAAGTAAGCACCGAAATTTAGGGTTTTATTGGCTTTAGTGACTTGTAAGCTTTAGAATCGATAGAGTTCTTCAAAGAGAAGTTATTGTATTACCCTCCATGTCTGGTTTTTGGGATCAGGAGTCCGCGAAAAAGTGGGAAAAAAACGCCAGGAATAAAGAAAGAAACACAAGGTACATAAAAACCTCATTTTTACCGGATTTTAAGCATTTTCCCTTGAATTTTTTCCCTCTTTAGAGCATTTTCTGGCATTTTTCTCCACTTTTTGACTACTTTCTTATGGGATTTTAAGGAGTATTCCTTAGTTTGTTGACAGAGAAACCCCATTTTACAGGATTTTTGGGAGTTTTTTCTGTTTTTTGACGGAGAAACCCCACTTTTACATGATCTTCGGAAGTTTCTCTCTGATCTCCCACATTTTAGTACAGTAGACTCTCGTTTATCCGTACTCGGTTCTCGACCAAGCGCGGATAACGCGAAAACGGATAATCGAGGGGTTTTTTTTTTGAGAGAGAGTTAAATAATTTTATTGGCAACGAAAATGGTGTAGCTATAAAGTTTCGTAGTCATTTTATGGTTCTAAACGTTAAATAAAAGGTAAATAAATATGTAAAAAACATTATTTAGTTAAAAACAAAAGTATGTGGGAGTAAAAAAAATAATGACCCTGCGGTAGCAGGGACTAAAAGGTAGATTTCTTTTCATGATTAAAATTAAAATGTATAAACACAAAATATATTATTATGTTATAAAAATGATGATATAAGAAAAATTGCGCCACTGAGCCCCTAGAAAAACATCTGATAATTTTATTAATAAAATATTTAATAATTTCCCGGTATAAATTCAAATTTTTTTTAAAGTTTAGCTAGTTCAATATTTGCGCCTGGCTCGTCCAAACCTGCTTTAATTAATTTTTTACACGCCCTCGCAGAGGTCTTAAAGTTTTTTTTTGCAAAAGGACTAGGATTTCAATAGAAAATGCCAATTTTGTCTTTTAAGCCCTAAGTAAGTAGGTGAATCGCTGGTCCGATTTCAGCCATTAACGAACTCGTCCGAGCTATTGAGATAAAAGCTCTAAATACCGGATATCGTCACCCTCACATTAAAATTGCTCCAGTTATCGTGCTAATATATATATATATAAACTTTTCAACTGAGGATGGTTTTGGGGTCCAGGAGGTATGAAACGAAAAACGTATAGAAAATTTTTTGAATCTGCGACTACTTGGTACATTACAATAGGTAGATTTTTGAAGAAAAAAATCTACCTAAAATTAAAATTGATGAATTGACAGATGAGAATTGTACATTACACACATATTATTTCTGAGAACTAATTCCCGGTTTCGACAAAAATTATTTATGTATTTTCCTTCGAAAACCCGAGAAAGACTAAAGAAGTCATAGAAACTGGCAATAAAAATCATTTTTGTAAACAAACTTTTCGGAGAAATGAGATAACGAAAAGACGTTGACAACAATAAGGGTGGTGCTAATGACCTTCCTAGAATATCGAGCATAAAAAAACAGCAACGTTTCATTTTTTTTTTTTAACTCCCTCGTTTATCCGTTCATTGAACGGATAATTGAAGGAGAAAATCTGAAAAAAAGCGCGGATAACCGAGAGACGGATAAACGAGGGTCTACTGTATTTTTAGAGGAGTTTGGGCGTTTTTACCAGTATCTCGATGTTTAGTTTTCAGATATAGGAATTGATAAAAAATAGCTCGTAATATAATTAATAATTTATATCAACAAGATTAAACAAAATTTAAGGAAAAAAATCACGATCAGTGCATATGCACTTACACTTTTTATGTGCTTTATGGCAGAAATTAAAACGTTAATAAATTTTGTGATAATTGCCTTTATTTTCTTTATGTTCTAAAAAATTTTGAAAAACATAAGTCCCAATCTTTGCCGAGATAGTTTTTGTAAAGGGAAGAATTAAAAAATTCGTTGATTCCAGGGACGAAAGATTCGTTAATATCTTCCGTTATGTCGGTTTGATTGTACGTAGGATTGGAGGAGTGTATGACTAAACTTTTGAAGGGTTGAAGCTGAATAAGGTTCCATTCCGTGCGACATCTTTGGGGGTCGTTTTTGTTTAAGATGGTGTAAGAAGCCTTGAGGCTGTTCCTCCCTGCTGTTAAATTCGCCGGACCGCTGTGTGTCTTATACCTTAAAAAGAACAATGCTTTTTTTTTTTCTTATAAAAAGACTTACTTGAAGTTTTCAACCAATAATTTGAAGTTTCGAAGAGTAAACTGTCCGGATATTGTCATATTTCTCTGGCTTTCCATATCTAAAAAGACGTCCGAATCCCTTTTTAAAGACCACATCATTCCCAATTTGAGGCCGGACAAAATCACGTCGTTCACGAACAGACCGTCAATTGGGATGTACTCGAGCTTAGTCGCTTTCTCCGAAGCTGCGGTGTCGAACAGATACAATACGAGGTCGATCTGCGTATTCCATAATTCTCGTGCCTCCGCCCCTAAAGACAAAACGACCAAAAATAGTGAGATGAAGCCTGACGAATGCATCTTTCAAAACTGATTCAAGCCTCGCTATTTAGTTTAAAATTAACAATATCTTATCAGTTATCATATTGTGACGTTTTTATTATTTATATTGTCATAATGTAATCTAATCCTTCAGGCTTTATACTTTCTAAGAGAAGGTACGAGATAACCCTAGGTTCCAGGTTTTGGGGAAAGGACCTTCCACTGCTGAGCGTTCTGCTGAGAGGAATTTGAAATTGAGCGGGTTCCCAAACTGTGGTCGCGGGCCGCTTGGGGGTCAGCCAAGACATGTCAGGGTCCCGCGGAAATTTGGGCGAAAAATAGCGAAAACATGGCAAAAAATCGATAAAGAAACCCGGAGTATAAAGCGTCTTTTACGTTTACGTCAAGTTTTTCAGAATTCAAAAAAGTGATATTTTTCACATTTTTAGAATCTTTAGAGGAGTCGTTTTCACCACAAAAACACCATTTTCATGATTTTTGACAGAGAACCCCCATTTTTACTGGAGTTTTCCTCGCTCATTGACAGAGAAACCACATGGTTTAGGATTTTTGATCTAAAGAAAAAAATATATCTGGACAGAGAAACCCAAGTTCATAGGAATCTCGGTAGTTTTCCTCATTTTTTAGCGGATTTTCATCAGATTTTCACAAAATCTTCCATCATCCTTTTTCTTGTCACATCAAAATGATAGTTGGAGTAGAGGAAAGTACCTGAGTATATAAAGTACATAAGTATATAAAGTACCTGAGTATATAAAGTACTAGTAAAATCATCAGAAGAAATGAAAATTACAAGAAAGATGAATAAAAACTGTGAAATCCACTTTGGACCAATTTTTCAAAAAGACAGCAACTTCAATTTCTATAACCACTTTGGACCAGCATTTAGCTACTATTGGCAACCACTTTGGACCAGAAAAAAGGGTCAGAAAAGGTAGGCGTCGTTGCAGATTGGCTACTTTTCAGAAGAGACAATACACAGAATCGTGGTCTTCAGATTTCTGATATCACATGTTATCATTTTTGGCTGTTGAACTACTTTCTGATGAGTTTTTTACAAACTAAGTTGACCGACGCCACGATAGATATCGCTTCATATTCAACAAAATCTCATTTTGCCCAAAATTCGAGTTAGCACATGTTGCATGTTCAACGACGGGATTTAAAAAAATTGTATAAAATTTGAAGTCGATCGGTACACAGGGTGCTGAAATCCAGATACCCGAAACATACACTTGCTTGTACGAATTCTGTCGGTTACCTAGGTAGATTCTATGCAGACAATGAGGCAATTTTTTATCCTCAAATTTGGGCTGCAGAGCCAGTACTTTTCGAGTTAAAAGCCTCCGGTCCATTTGCTGTCAAGTATCCGCCGTCCTCAACTGGCTCAGCAGACCAAATTTGAGGATAAAAATTGCCTCATTGTCTGCATAGAATCTCGGTAACCGACAGAATTCGTACGAAGTACGAGTATGTTTACTGGACTGCGTTTTTCGGGTATCTGGATCTCAGCCCCCTGTGTACCGATTGACTTCAAATTTTATACAGGTCTTCTCTGAGTCTATATGAGTGAATTCTGAAAATTTCAAGTCGATCGGCAAACAGGGTGCCGAGATATGCAACTCTGAAAACCCGTTTTTTCCACTTTGGCGTGTTCTTCTTCGTCTTCTTATTCAGCTAGCCAGGGATGATCATTCGAATGTGATCATCTAAATGAAAGTATGTTATAAAAAATCATTCTCATACTAATGGGACAAACGTAGATAAAACAGGTATTCTTCTATACCTGCTCCTTCGGTCCAAAGTGGTTGCCCTGTTCTGGTGCATCGGATTGATGCAAAGTGGATGCAGCCATACCGACTTTATTTCTGATTTCAGTTCTGCATTAAACCGTTAGGAGCGTTTGCTTAGTTTCGAATGTATCTCATAGATGGTGTTTGATTCTAGAATGGCGATATCGAAAGTAACTACCCGGAAGGTGTCGCTCGAGTCTCGCCTGGAAATGGTAAAGGTCCCAACGCCGGAGGACGTAGCCCCTCCATAGCTTTCCTACGTCGACTCTTCCTCACCTTCCTTCGCGTCTCAGTGATCGTTCTACTCGTCGCCGGCGCGGTCGCCCTCACCTGGTACTTCATGGGATTTCTTTTCGTCGTACAACTTTCCCTCGTCGCCCTCGTCGATCTCGCCGCCGGCGGAGGCTACAAATGGCTCTACATCGCATTCAAAACCGCACCCAGGGATATAACGTAAGTTTTCTTTATTTTCTACGTTTTTTCACTATTCAAAACTACCCTTCTGTAAACAATGACCTACATACCTACTTATCCCACTAAAACATCAATAAAATGTTAACCCCATCAATGTTTACATAGTTTTCTTATCAGCTGTTATCATTTCGCCAAATGTCACTCACGTTGTGAAACAGCTTCATTATTCTAGTTTATTTTCATTTCAATAATTTGCTTAAGATAATCCTATGACTAATACGAATGATAAAGAGGCTTTTGTTTAAAATTTTTATTATTCGTCTCTTTTGTTCCTTTTTTCCCTCTCAATTTTTATTTATTTTGGTTAAAAACCCTTCAAGGAAATGCCTTAAATGCTAAGGCCTTATAAGGGATTCGTGTGCATTTAAATTTTAAACAAACTTAGGAATATTTAAAAATCTAAAAGACTACGGTTTGGAGGCTACGTCTCAACAGCTGTTTTCTTTTTTCCTGGAATAGCTCCATGGCAAATCGAACTTTTCGAGCTCCCATAAATTACGCTGAAAAAGCCAGTTTGTTAAGAAATTGTCAGCACCTAAGACTGTCAAACTGAAGAAAGTTGGTTATCGGTATCAATTTTCAATTTAAAAATCCAATTTTGTTTTTAAAATGCATTTTAATGCATAAAACCGCAGTACAACCTTGGCAGTGGATGCAGTTCATTGAGAAAATCGATCGGTTAGGGTCAACGATCCAGGGCCGGTTAAAACGAAGCGAGAGGTGAATACAAAATTGCAGGACATTGTAAAGGACTGCTTTCTATACAAGTTGCCGAATAGCAAAAAAAAAAAAAACTATTGCCAACACTGTAATCTCACGCTTCAAATTGTCGAACGGTTTATCTATTTTCGAGTTAAAACCTCAAGAGTGCTTTTGCACTCACACACCATAAAGGACTTTACGAACTTTGAATTTTGTTCGGATCAAACGGAAAACGATGAAAAGCCTTTCACGGACTTGAAAATGTATCAACTTCATGGAGCTTAAAATTAAAACCGGTTTTTCTCTCGTTCATTCTTCTTTCTTATTCAGTTTGACGAAAAGAACTTTCGTATTGCACTTAAGTCCTAAGCGAGGTCAAAGACCGTTGAAGAAAAAGTCGAAGGGGTCCCGAGGATCTGCTTTATTCAGTTTTCGAGACTGAAAATGTCACTTATGTAAGCATTCTCTTCGTTTTAACTTCTGCGATTAGACTTAAAAGGTTAAGAAGAGTTGCTTCAAACTATTCTATGCATTGTCCCCTCCTACTCTAACTATCAAAAAAATTGCCAAACTATCGCAAAACTGGGACACATACCAGCCATCCTTGGAAAGAGGAATTGGCAAAACCCCCGAATTCGAGAATGGAAGTTTCTTGGACAAAAGAGCCGGAAAAAAAACAGCGAAAGTTCGATGAAATGGAAATTCCTTCGCCAAAAGAGCCTCTAATTTGATAAAATGGAAGTTTCTTTGGCAAAAGAGCCAGGAAAAGAGCCAAAATTCGATAAAATGGGAATTTTTTGCCAAGAGCCGAAAAAGACCCAAAATTCGATAAATGGGAATTTCTTTGCCAAAAGAGCCAGAAAAAGACCCTAAAATTCGATAAAATGGGGTTTCTTTGCCAAAGAGCCAGAAAAAGGCCCTAAAATTTGATAAATGGAATTTCTTTGCCAAAAGAGCCAGAAAAAGGCCCTAAAATTCGATAAAATGGAATTTTTGCCAAAAGAGCCATAAAAAGATAAAGTCGATATCGAATTTTAGGGTCTTTTAATGGCTCTTTTGGAAAAGAGATATTCATTTTATTGGATTTTTTGGGTCTTTTTCTGGCTCTTTTGGAAAAAATTCATATCGAATTTTAGGGTCTTTTTCTGGCTCTTAAAATCGAAGTTTCTTTGCCAGAAGAGCCAGAAAAAGACCCAAAATTCGATTAAAAAAACTAAATATAATTCTTCCACCCTATAATTCGATAAAATGGAAATTTCTTTGCCAAAATGCTGAAATGATTCCAAAATAGTTTATACCGAAGTTTTTCGGCCGTAAAGACTACAAAAGCTTCCAAAAATCGAGTAAAAAGAGGACTTTTGCCCAAAGAGCATGGAAATCGCCCAAAATTTGTAAACTGGCTCAAAGCGAATAAATTGAGGAAAACGATCAAAAATCCTGCGAGAAAGTCGTTTGTCTATCGAACGAATCCAGTTTTACCCAATTTTAGCGTTTTTTTATTCTCTTTCGGTAGAGATAATATGAAAATTATTTCCCTGGAATAAAGCCTACAGTCCCAAAGGAATCACCTCCTTTTGTCCCAGAAGTGCTGTGGATTTCTCGGAGGATTATTTCTAATTGTCACAAATGATTTGCTGCTTAAAATGGCGGGGACCCTGAAGATCATCCTTTGTCATTTATGTTCGTAATTTGGCTCTAAACCCTTTTTAGCTCCTTGCAAGTCATCAGTTAATGATTTTTTCACAAAATTTTAAGCACTTGATTGTCAAAAAAAATGAAGTGTTCCGGAAAAATGCTACGGCCGGCCGGCCGGAACCACAGTTGAGATCGGTCAATCATCGATTTATCCCTCCTTGAGGGTATCGCAATAACAGTTAAAATTCTGATTTTTTTTTTCTTGAGAAGTATGTCCCTCCTCTATGACTTCGAGTTTTCCAAGGCTGTGTACTACGTCAAGCAAATTTTTTTCCTTCTTTCAATTATTCACATAAATAATTTAATTTTTATTGTATTTCGGCCATACTTCTATTGTTACAAGTCAATTTCGCTTATGACCGGAGGAAAATCTATCAGCTTGAGAAATCTTATAAATTTAATGAATAATAAAGACATTCCGAAATAAATATATTAAAATGTGGTTTTCATTTTTTTTTCGGTCAAGTTAATCATGAGAAAGTCGTTTTGCGTATTGTAAAAATAGCAAACATTTCTTACATTCTAATAATAAATAAAAGTTTTGACATATACGCCGTTAAACTTTTATTGTTGAATGAAGTAAAACGAAAGGTCTTTTTGTCTCATAGGGGTCATTGAAACAGAATAAATGCTGAATAACCCCTGCTTTCATTAGCATAAATTATTAATTATTATTGATTTTCACAATTCTTAATTAAAAATGATGATTGAAACTTTTTTTTGTCGTAATGAAATAATTTTTTGAATAATTTTTTTCCCTGATTTGGGGGTTTACTATAGAGAAAAATCCTTTAAAAAGTTTCTCTGTCAAAGAAAGAGAGAGAAAAAAAGTTTTTGGTGAACGCCCTGACTCTTCTAAAATACTAAAATGTGGGAAATATCTCTTTTTAAATGCTAAAAATTCAATGTTACTTAAAAACCTTTTGATTCTGAGTTTCAATTTTCAAACGGTTTTTGTCAAGCTTTTTCGCGTACCACATTTTGGGAACCCCTGCTCTTCTCTTCGGCAATAGGCTCGCATATACCACACACCGTGTAAACGGGGATTAAGAAACCCCTTATTACATGTCAAGAACCTCCAGCTAATTATTTTTTCGATTCCATTAATTTCGTTTTTGTTCTTCATGAAATCGTCGTTTAATTGAAGCTTCGATGCACTCGCGTATGTCGCGCCCGTCCATTTTGTTAATAGTTGATTTCCTATTTCACTCTGATTATTTCGACCTTTTTTATAATACCTCAACCATACCTTCGCTTCAAACAAATATTTGATTTAGTAACTCTTGGGTAACCATGCTAAAAGGAGAACCAAATAAAAGACGTGCATGATGTAACGTCCTTTTGAAGTATTTGTCTTTCCCTAATGGATAAATTGTCGAAAACCTTTCAAGGATTTGCTGTTAATCTATGCGGGGTTTTCACTTCAATTTTCATCTGTGTATTACTAATTTAACACGTAGCTAGTTAAAGACGTCAGTTCTCATTAGGGACCGAAGGGAGGTTGTTGATTTTAATAAAACCTAAAGCATTTTGATGAGGTCATCTATTAAATTACTCTCAAAAGTACCCACTAACAATTTTTAACTAATGAGATTTATGATTTTTCTTTAAAACTTTCATAAAATGACGTCTAAAGTGACTTCTTGTGGCTCCAAGTGAACTGATTGTGAAAATTCAATAATGGGAATTTCTTTGCCAAAAGAGCCAGAAAAAGACCCTAAATTCGATAAAATGGAGTTTATTTGCCAAAAGAGCCAGAAAAACCCTAAAATTCGATATAATTTTTTTTTGCCAAAAGAGCCAGAAAAAGACAAAAATTCGATAAAATGGTTTTTTTGCCAAAAGAGCCAGAAAAAGCCCTAAATTCGATAAAATGGAGTTTATTTGCCAAAAGAGCCAGAAAAGACCCTAAATTCGATAAATGGGAGTTTATTTGCCAAAAGCCAGAAAAACCCTAAAATTCATTAAAATTTGAGTTTTTTGCCAAAGAGCCAGAAAAGACCCTAAATTCGATAAAATGGGAGTTTATTTGCCAAAAGAGCCAGAAACCCTAAATTCGATAAAATGGAGTTTATTGCCAAAAGAGCCAGAAAAAGGCCCTAAATTCGATAAAATGGGAGTTTTTGCCAAAAGAGCCAGAAAAAGCCCTAAATTCGATAAAATGGGAGTTTATTTGCCAAAGCCAGAAAAAGACCCTAAATTCGATAAAATGGGAGTTTATTTGCCAAAAGAGCCAGAAAAGACCCTAAATTCGATAAAATGGGAGTTTATTTGCCAAAAGAGCCAGAAAAACCCTAAATTCGATAAATGGAGTTTTTTGCCAAAAGAGCCAGAAAAGACCCTAAATTCGATAAAATGGGAGTTTATTGCCAAAAGAGCCAGAAAAAGACCCTAATTCGATAAAATGGGAGTTTATTTGCCAAAAGAGCCAGAAAAAGGCCCTAAAATTCGATAAATGGAGTTTTGCCAAAAGAGCCAGAAAAAGACCCTAAATTCGATAAATGGGAGTTTATTTGCCAAAAGAGCCAGAAAAAGACCCTAAATTCATAAAATGAGTTTATTTGCCAAAGAGCCAGAAAAACCCTAAAATTCGATAAAATGGGAGTTTTTTTGCCAAAAGAGCCAGAAAAAGACCCTAAATTCGATAAATGTGAGTTTTTTGCCAAAAAGAGCCAGAAAAAGACCTAAATTCGATAAAATGGTTATTTTGCCAAAAGAGCCAGAAAAAAAAAAGACCCTAAATTCGATAAAATGGGAGTTTATTTGCCAAAAGAGCCAGAAAAAGACCCTAAATTCGATAAAATGGAGTTTATTTTGCCAAAAGAGCCAGAAAAAGCCCTAAAATTCGATAAAAGTTTTTTTGCCAAAAGAGCCAGAAAAGACCCTAAATTCGATAAAATGGGAGTTTATTTGCCAAAAGAGCCAGAAAAAGACCCTAAATTCGATAAAGGGAGTTTATTTGCCAAAAGAGCCAGAAAAAGACCCTAAATTCGATAAAATGGGAGTTTATTTGCCAAAAGAGCCAGAAAAAGACCCTAAATTCGATAAAATGGAGTTTTTTTGCCAAAAAGCCAGAAAAACCCTAAATTCGATAAAATGGGAGTTTATTTGCCAAAAGCCAGAAAAAGACCCTAAATTCGATAAAATGGGAGTTTATTTGCCAAAAAGCCAGAAAAAGACCCTAAATTCGATAAAATGGGAGTTATTTGCCAAAAGAGCCAGAAAAAGACCCTAAATTCGATAAAATGGGAGTTTATTTGCCAAAGAGCCAGAAAAAGGCCCTAAATTCGATAAAATGAGTTTTTTTTTGCCAAAGAGCCAGAAAAGGCCCTAAAATTCGATAAATGAGTTTTTTTTGCCAAAAGAGCCAGAAAAGACCCTAAATTCGATAAAATGGGAGTTTATTTGCCAAAAGAGCCAGAAAAAGGCCCTAAAATTCGATAAATTGAAGTTTTTTTTTCCAAAAGAGCCAGAACTTTCATAAAATGAGGACTTGTAGCTCCAAGTGAACTTAAAATGCACACAATCAAATGATTGCGTGATTATTCCTGTATATTATAAGGGCTATTCTTGTTTATTATAATGGGAGAAAAACTGCTCCGGGGATAGATGGACTCTCAGCAGGCGCCACAAGTTTGGCAGATGAAGACCAATGACTTGAGGTCTTAAAGAAATTCCAAGAAACTAGACCAACAATATTCTGTTTAAAAATTCTTAATAACTCAATCATAAAAACTAGTTTTACCGGATTAGCGAAGCATAAATTTTGACCCTGAGTTGCCTTGAAATCCTGACTAGCACCATAATTTTCCTATTTTTAGCGTCTGAATGCTAGGAACATAAAAATGAGACATACAATCGTTTTTTTTATAATAAAAGAATATTTCCGAGTTGTCCACCCTTGTTCATTTCTTTTGGAAAGTAGAGAAACCTGACAACCTTCATACTTTCTCTTCTTTCTGTGACCATGCGTCCTATAAACAAAATTTTTGTTTTCCTGGTTCTATTTTAAGGCTTAAGGGAAGCTTGGTTTGCTTTTAACAAAGAAATTTTCATCAAACTTTTTATTTGTCAAAGAAATATTTTAGATTCCTGTTGAATGGCCTTGTTAATTCTTGAAATTAAAATTACACATTTCTATGAAAAGTCATTTATTTTTTTCAGGGCCCTTTTGAGGTACTTATTGTTCCTTCTGAGCGTACGAAGGCTCTCCAAAAGGAATATGAGCATCGGTGAAATCTTCAGAGAGAATGTCGCCAAAAATCCGAATAAAGTCTGCTTATATTTGAGGACAAAGAATGGACATTAAAAGAAGTAAGTTTAAAATTCTATTTCAGTTCACTCTTTTGAAAACTGTTGAATTGTTTTAATTAAAAGTTGATAAACTTTTTAGGTGGAAGATTACAGCAACAAGATTGCTAATTTGTTTAAAAGTCATGGATACCGGAAAGGCGATACGGTTGCTCTTATGCTTGAAAGTCGTCCGGAGTTTGTCTGTATATGGCTCGGCTTGTCCAAAATTGGAGTCATTACTGCTCTAATTAATTATAACCTTCGGCAAGCATCTCTGCTTCATTCAATCAACGTCGCTAAATGTCAGGCGTTCATTTTTGGAGAAGAGTTCAGCGATGGTTTGTTTCATTGAAGGTTTTGCTTTAACTAAAAATTTTGCAGCTGTGAAAGAAATCCATGGAAGTTTGCCTGGGGTTAGACTGTATAGTTATTCTTATGGAGAGCCGAGGTTGCCGAGGGGTGAAATGGGAGAAAGGCAGTTGGCTAAACTGTTGGAGGAAGCTAGTCCTCCGTTGAAAATTGAAGACATCGGATTCCATGATAGGCTGCTTTATATCTACACATCGGGAACAACCGGGCTTCCAAAAGCTGCCGTTATCACTCATGCCAGGTTGATAAATAAAACTTTCAAATTTTAATCCTTTTTTTTAGATATGTGTTTTTAGCTGGTGCAATAAGTTATCAAGTTTGGTTTAAAAGAAGCGATAGGTTTTACACACCTTTACCGCTTTACCATACTGCAGGAGGAGCGATGTCGATTGGTCAAGCGATAGTTTACGGTGCATGTGTGGTAATCCGTAAAAAGTTCTCGCATCCTCATTTTTTCGGATATCGCCAAATACAACTGCACTGTAGCACAGTACATTGGGGAAATGTGCCGATATCTTTGGCGACTCCGTCCAAGCCGACTGACACCAGCATAAAATCAGGATCATATTCGGAATGGCCTTAGGCCCCAAATCTGGAAAGAATTCACCAAAAGGTTCAATATACCGCACGTCGCTGAGTTCTACGGTGCCACCGAAGGGAATGCTAACATCGGTAAATTTTAAATTGAAATAAAATTAAGAAAACTTTTTTTTTTTCCAGCTAATATTGACAATAAGGTCGGTGCGATTGGCTTCGTTTCTAGAATAGTCCCTGGAATTTATCCCATTTCTATTATTCGAGTGGACCAGTTGACAGGAGAGCCAATTAGAAATTCTGAAGGCCTCTGCATCCCTTGTGAACCAGGTATTTTAAGGTTTCTTTTTAAAAACTTAAATTTTTTATTTTATTCAGGTGAACCTGGAGTTTTTATTGGTAAAATCATTCCATCAAATCCTGCACGTGCGTATTTGGGATACGTCAACGAAAAAGAATCGAGAAAAGGTCGTACGTGATGTTTTTGCCAAAGGTGACTCGGCTTTTCTTTCTGGTGATATCGTCGTTTCTGATGAGTTTGGATATTTATATTTTAAAGACAGAACAGGAGACACATTCAGGTTTGAAATAAAAGTTTGTGTGTTGTAATTAAAATTTTGTTTAGATGGAAAGGTGAAAACGTTTCGACATCGGAAGTCGAAGGGATAGTGAGTAACCTGATCGATTTTAAAGACTGCGTAATTTACGGGGTGGAAGTCCCTAACAGCGAAGGAGAGCAGGAATGGCTGCTATCGTTGACAAAGATGACTCTGTCGACATGGCAAAATTTGCTGAAGGCGTCAAAAGAGCTTTACCTTCCTACGCTCGACCCTCATTCATCAGAATAATCAGAGAAGTCGAAATGACAGGTACATTGAAATTCCAGTTTGAATCCCATTTTATCAATTTTTCAGGTACATATAAAATGAAAAAGTTAGACTTACAAAAAGAAGGTTTCGACCCAGAAAATCAACGACAAACTTTACTACTTGGCGTCCAGCGGCCAATATGAACATTTAACACCTCAAGTCTTCTCTGATATCTCAAAAGGAAAAATTCGATTAAATCTATTTTGTTATTTATATAAAAAGACTTATATAGAACAAATTATTTTTTATTTTGTACTTATTTCATTGTTACGATTGTATCATAAACGTTATTGTACAGTTCCATCCCTAGATATTAATTATTTATAAGACCTTTTGTTTTGTTATTTTTTGATTATGAAAACATTTTTATTCTAAATTGTGATTGTACTTATCATAGTTGTAAATAGAAAAGGTGCTTGGCACTATTTAAAATAAAAAATTTTTGAATAGAAAGCTCTTGTTTTGAATCCTTAGTAGTTTTTAGCCAAAATCATGGCGGAAATTTTTTCTTTCATCTCTACTATGAACAGCTGAAAGGCTTTTATCTGAGTATAAATATTTAAAGATACAATTTGTTGATAATGATAGATTTGTTTGCTTAAGAAAGATATTTGATGGTTATCGAGTTGGTAGTTTTCCAAAAAGGAATGAATCATCGAGCGATTGTGATGAAGTGAAAAAAGGAGAAGGTATTCGCCGTTTGAGAAACCCAAAACGTGGATGGATTTTGCGATAGTGCGAACAGACGATTATTTAAATTGGGCACGTAAAGGCTCACTTTGGCCTTTGACATTTGGACTTGCTTGCTGTGCCATAGAGATGATGCATATGGCAGCGCCGCGGTATGACATGGACCGTTTTGGCGTCGTATTCGTGCTTCGCCTCGTCAAGCCGATCTTATGATAGTAGCAGGCACAGTAACCAACAAAATGGCCCAGCTGTACGAAAACTATATGACCAAATGCCTGAACCTAAATGGGTAATTTCGATGGGCAGCTGTGCCAACGGAGGTGGATACTATCACTACTCCTACTCAGTTTTAAGAGGTGTCGACAGGATTATTCCTGTCGACATCTACGTCCCGGTTGTCCCCAACCTCCGAAGCCCTTCTTTACGGTGTTCTCCAACTCCAAAAAAAGATCAAAAGATGGAACGGCACTCAATTATGGTACAGAAGATAATTCAAAATAAAATTATCAGACCTAAAATTTTTACAATTACAATGGTTAAACGTTATTTAAAAATTAAAAATAATATTTTGTAATTCCAGGCAGTCTATTTTGTCATTATCACATAAATTAAACTAATTTTACTATTTATAGCTATAATCCTTTGGAGATTTTGTCATAAAGTTCTTGAGTGAGTTTGACATATTTATTGCCGTTTCGAAAATAAATTGGATCTTTGACCACATTCAAATCAAATCCTTCATTTTGCAAGTTGATCTTTTAGCTTGAAAGTTCCTGAAACAAAATTGTTAGTTCTTTTTCTTTCCTCTGCGAGAAATACCTGTCATTTCAATTTCGTTGATGAATCTGATGAAAACTGGGTGTTGGTATTTGGGTAAGGATTTGTCGAGTTTTTCAGCGAGATTTTCAACGTCGAGCTTAGAATCAGGATCGACGACTGCAAGCATTCCAGCACGACCTTCCAATTCTCCGATTTGAACACCATAAACTACAATCGGCCAATCCGATTATGTCGCTAATTATCGCCTCACATTCCGATGTTGATACATTTTCACCTTTCCACCTAAAAACTTATTTAAAAAAAAGCAAAATAAAATCGACTAAATACCTAAATGTATCTCCAGTTCGGTCCTTAAATATATCCCATTTCATCCTGTACCATAATATCACCTAAAAATTTGAATAAAAAAATTAGTTATAAAACTCAACTCACCGGAAACAAATGCTTTGTCTCCTTTGTTAAAAACATTATAAATAAACTTTTTGTTTGATTCTTTTTATCTAAATAACCATAAACTTCTTTGAGTGACCCTTTATAAGGGATAACGCCCACAAACATCCCCGGCTCATCTAAATGAACAAAAAAATTTATTTCATTTCTTTTAAATAATACCAGTTCCACATTCGATGCAAAATCCATCGGAGTTTCTGATTGGCTCTAAGGTTTCAGGGTCGACTTTATAATCGAGCCAATAAATTTATTGAACATTGGAAATGCCTTTGACAGCGAACCAACAGCACCGATTGTATTATCAACATTTGCTGCAAAAAAGTTATAAACTTTTTAAATTAAAATTATGTACCTATAAGCAAATTTCCTTCAGTAGATCCATAAATTTCCATCACATTCGGTATATTGAATCTTTTTACACAAATTTTTCCCATATTGCAGTTCGAAGTCCATTGCCCACAATCAGCCTCAGCGAATGCTCTTTGTCACTAGGTTTTGGAGGGACGGCCAAAATATAACGACATATTTCTCCTATATATTGACCAACCTAAACAAAAATTTATTAAACTTTTTTTATAATATTGATCTTACCGAGCACTTATAATGACAGTCCTGTATGTACATAGATGCAGAAAATTTCTCTCAAAACTGTCGTTGCTCCTAATAAAATAGCGTGATGACTCCCAAAATTCCTCCTGCTGTATGATACATTGGTAAAGGATTGTAAACAACATCGTTTGAATGGATACCAAGTAAATGCTTTACAAATTTAGAAAGAAGTAAAATTCTAAAAAAAAATAAACATTTTTAATGTTATAATTTCAATTACCTATAATGCGGCATTATGGCGGCTTTTGGAAGGCCGGTCGTCCCAGAAGTGTAAACATAGAGGAGATGATCTTTTACATTGATTTTAACTTTAACATCAGGGAAATTTGTTTTGGCAACTTTAAGTGAATTTTCCAAACTAGAAATCCCTTCTTTGGGCTTCCCTCCAAGCTGAAAAGCCTTATGGAGCTCTCCAGATCATTTCGAATCGCATGAATAGCTAAAAAATAGTCAATCGACACAATCTAAAAAATTTACCTGGGCATAAGTCATTTGAAAAAATTACTGCTTTACAACCGGCTGTTTTTATGCAGAAAGAAAGAGATTGAAGTTTCAAATTAGTGTTTATAAGCGCAGTGACAACACCAAGCTTTCCTAGCCCAAGCCAAATACAAACATAATCAGGTCTATTCGTCATAAAAATTGCGATAGTATCTCCTTTTTTATAACCCGCATTATGGAATATATGGGCTATCCTGTTGCTATATTCGTTCACCTATAAATTTTAAAAATGTTAGAAAACCTGGAGGAGAGGCTATCACCAGTCATGAGCCAATTAAAAGATTAGAAGTAAATATGTAATCTTGTAGAGGATGTTGTGTAAGTAAATAGTTCATTATATCTTCAGCTAATTCTTGATAATCAAGCACTAAACAAAGGTTAAATATGTCAACGGCGATTTTAAAACGATTTTGGACTCAAATGGGCAAATAACCTAAGAAAAAACCCTGAAGAGACCTAAGGTGCCTTAGAACCAATCAAAAGATGCTTTCTAAGTCACGTGATAGAACGTGATTTTTCCTCATTGGCTGATTCTTAAAAAAAAAGCTTCCGGTCTGTCCAATGAAAAAGTTTTCAAGGACATCAAACGATGCTTTCTTTTCCACCAAAACGCAATTTCGTGCTTCAGCCGTTTTATAGAAGACAAAAATTCTGCATTTGCCAACCTTGAAACAATAGCAGTTCTAATTAAGCGCCAGTTAAAGAAATGATTGCATTATTGGACCTAATTGTAATAATTATTTTAAGGCAAAAATTTTATTATTGCAAAAAAAATTTTTAACTTATTACATCCATCCGAGGAATGTGATGTCCGACCCTTATATAATCGGGAGTAGAAAAAAAAAATTTTTTTACCTCTTTGAAAGTCCACGTTTCATCTTTAAATCTGAAGCAAACTTTATTGGGGTGTTTTTTCACCAGCTTTTCAAACTCATTGGTCACAGAACAATTAAAAAATTTAAAATAAAACGAACTGAATAAAATAAAAACTGCAGCACGGAGAGCTCTATAAAAAAAAAGTAAAAAATTAATTGACAAAAAGTTAAGCACTCACTTCCAATCTCTGGGCAAAGTTTTAACAATGATCGCGATTTTATTGGCACATCTTTTGGGTAAAAAAAAGGCGAAGATTCTACACAAATATGCGGCCGCCGTGAAAAGGGCCATATCGTAGGAAGAAGAAGAATGTTAAAAATATAAGAACTGATGTTCTCCTATTGTGTTTAATTGAGTGCGAATCGTGGGCCCGAATTGAGTCGAATCTAAACTGGTCATGGAGGCTTGCTTTGTTCATTAATCAGATTCCATTGGACTTGAGATGGTTGTTGAGGACGAATCCCTTTAGAAACGACTATCCCCACCGCACCCGTTTTTGTATACGGGTGATATTTACTTTTTATCTATTCCTCTGGGGACGAAAAAGCGACCTTTCTTTTATTTCGCCCTAGTAGTGGCGTGAGCCGTCAATCATCCAAGCCCTCTCTACCTACCCAGGGTCTCCCTTTCCTCCCCGTCTTTTCCTGGGGTGTAAAAGGTTTATAGTTTGATTTCCTTGCACATTTTACTTTTGAATTGCTCAAAATTTACGCTGACATTCAGTTTGATGAGTATCTGCATACTGATATTGGGGGTTTGCTTTCTCCGTTTCCAGCAATTTTTATCAAGCTTTTCTGCAAACCACATTTAAGAAACCCATGCCCTACCGAACGTTTTGCTCAAAGCGTTCTTAACCCTTTCGTGACCGCAGGCGACTTAGTTCCCAGCGGGAAGCCTCTCTAAGATATAATACCTTCGCTTTCTGTGGCGCTATCGGCATGCAAAAACTGGCCATCTGTTGGGGAAGAAATGAACTACGTGATGATCGCATCACTCGTCGCTTTCTGTGCTTTGCTGGGCGCTGGGAGCGGTCGGGGAGAACTGAGGGGAAAAGTCCTGCGCCAGTAGCGCAGAGAATCCGGCGTCAGACGCGGTCTCGAAAGGGTTAAGTAAGAATTTTACTCCAACGCATCTGATTTTTTTAAGCATGTGTTTAAAAATTGAACGACAAAATGTTTAAAAGTTTGGTTTATTGATGGTTATTTTAATTCCTGTTTGCTCATCGTTTTCTGCAACAGAAAAGACAGTTGTGATTTTTCAAAAGCGTCCTCTTAAAAGCATCTGTATGGGAGGTATAATGTCACCTCATCTCGTTCTTACAAGCTGCGGATGTCTCGGCGAATTCACACTCAAAGGTCCTCACGATTTTGAATTCAAAGAGATCCAAACAAACGAGCATTACGTTATGACGCACGACGCTCAAAAATACGATATAGAAAGCTAATTTTGCACTTGCATTGCCGTCCGAGTCAATTCGCGACGAACGCGAACGTCTTCGATATCGGTATAATCAAAGTGAGCAACGAGTTTCACATAAAATGGTTTACATTGATCAAAACGGACGGGTACACGCGAGCGCCTTATCAGGAAATGGTCGATCGAGGGAATTTTGCACGGTCGTCTTCAACGAGAACGGCTCCGAACTTAATGTCGCCGAAGAGTCTTTAAAACTGGTGGAAACCGTTCACTGCATAAAGCTCGGATGCAATCAATTTTTCAGCTCGCAAGTTAAAACGTCCGATGACAAATGCGGCCTTTTAATTACTTCTTCCATCAGAGACACCATCGAATGTTCTTTCGTTTACGGTTTAAAAACCAGCACGAAAACTTACATTGGGGCGCCGATCTTCTGCGAAAACGTTGTCTGGGGCGTGCTGTCATCGTTCACCGAAGAATTCACACATTGCACGTTATGGACACGTATGGACTTGGAGCCCAACTCAGATTTCTTTAGCCGAATGTACAGATACGACTCCGCCATCAAAAACCCAATCAACTTTAATTTCTTACTTTCTTACATCATTTTAATATAAATAAAATTTTCAATTGACAATAAAACATTTGGTAACATCCAACATTAATTTTTCTTGACAAAACTCCCACTTTATTCTTACGATTCCCAGGCCCCTTTACAATTTCAGGACGTTTTAACTTCCTCAAAGAGAAGTGGTCCAGTTTTTGAAAAAGGCTCACCAGGACATCGTTAAGCAGGCAACCTTTGTTTAGTCAGGGGACAAGCTAGAACAGGAAAAAGATAACCTGGCAGGCCTAACCTTAACCCATTCAATACGGAGCCGTTTTGGCGGGCTCTGGGTTATGACTGAGTGATTTTTTGAATTCTTTCACGGTGACTGAAATTGGTTTTTCAGAAAATTAGTTTACTTTCATATTATATTAGCCTAAAAAAATAGTTTTAATATTCTAATTAGTCTAATTCGCTAATTATAGAATTAAGGGGATATGAGGGTTTTAAGTTGGTTGCTTTGTACATTTTTCGTTGTGAGCAACGGTTTTCGGTTTTTCCCTTCTATCTCGGAAACCGTCGCTCAAAACGAAAAAATGTTCTAAGTAAACGTTGTAGCTACGGAAATTTACTATATAAAATATCTATTGGTTTTTTCCGTCATAGCAATATTTAGGAGATATGAAGGTTTTTTCAGACAGGCTCTGTAGGATTATTAGTTTTAACCTCATAACTCCTTAAATATTGCTCTTACGCAAATAATGAATGAAGAAATTTTTGTAGGAAATCTTTGTACCTACAACTTTTACTTAGGAGATTTTTTCTGTTTTGAGCGACGGTTTCCGAGATAAAAGGGAAAAAACCGAAACCGTTGCTCACAACGAAAAATTTGCAAAGCAACTAAATTAGGAACCCTCATATCTCCTTAAGTATTGCTTTGACAAAAAAACCAATGAGGTCTTTTTTGTAGGAAATTTCCGTAGCTACGACTTTTACTTAAGACGTTTTTTTCGTTTGAACGACGGTTTCCGAGATAGAAGGGAAAAACCGAAAACCGTTGTTAACAACGAAAAATTTGCAAAGCAACCAACGTAATACTTCCATATCTCCTAAAGTATTGCTCTGACGGAAAAAACTAATAAGATATTTTATGTAGTAAATTTCAGTACCTACAACTTTTACTTATGACATTTTTTCGTTTTGAGCGACAGTTTCCGAGATAGAAGGAAAAACCAAAACCGTTGTTAACAACGAAAAATTTGCAAAGCAACTCACTTAAAAACCATCATACCTCCTTAAGAGTACGAAAAAAAAACAACCTTTGTTTAGTCAGGGGACAAGCTAGAACAGGAAAAAGATAACCTGACTGGCCTAACCTTAAGAGTACGGAAAAAAACGCCGGATTTTTTGTTTTAAAAAGGTGATTTCTTAGTCCAAAAAATGAGAAAAACTGCCAATAATATGGTGCACAGAGGTTGTTGACTTTGAGTAACGCTCCTACAGCAGCCAATGTTTGTTTTTTTTGGGAAAATAAGAACGCAAAATTTAAATTTATACCTTATATTTTTAATAAATTGTTGAAGTGCATTTTACAAGAATAGAACTTATCATGCAATTTCAGGGGGGAACAATAATAATTGATTTTTTTTTCAATTTATTGTGATACACCTACCTTTCTAATATTTAACTAATCAACACTTACAAAATAACGAGTTAGGTATGACAATTCCGATTTGCTAACACACCTAAAATATTTCATTTTATCGCGAACTCAGAAATTTTATGGATAGGGAAAGAATACTGAGAGATTAACCAAATGTAAATATCACAGAAATCAGTTTTAAGGGATCAAATTGTCATAAGTACAAAAATAATAACTGCAATCTTAAAATAAGAACATGGAACATACAAAATGACTTCAAAAAAATTCATTTAGGAAACTATGGTTAAATGCGAGATTTTTCAAGTTACCTTTTTTGTTGACAAAGAACAAAAATTAAAAAAGGTAACAGGATTCACAGTTGATGACATTTAGAATTAAGCCTAAGAAGTACGAAAGCCGACTAAAAACATAAAAAAGGGACTAGACGACTAAAGTGCGAGGAAAATTTTGATCAACTTTTAAAACCAAGACTAGAAAAATTAATACTTTGGCCAGAAAATGAAACAGTCTTAAAGTGGTTTGCTAATTTCTTTTTATCAAAATGTTTCCTATATTTTTGTTTGTTTTATATTAACATCAATACGTCATTTTTGGTACGCAATGCTAAGATCTCAAATTAGAGATTTTTCGCTTGATGCGAAAAAAATTGGACACTAAAAAAAATGGTTTTTAAAATTTATATTTTGGTTGTGCCAGCGATGATCGAAGTGTAGAGGGCTTGAGTTAAGGAATATAGGTTGATCCTTGTCTAAAATAAATTTTATCTTTGATGCTTTCTGGGTCGAAACCTTGACTTTGAAGTTGGACTTTTTTCATTTTGTAGGTTCCCGTCATGTCCATTTTGTCGAGGACACGGAGGAAAAGGGGTCGTGCGTTGCTCGGAAGGGCTTTGTCCAATGCTTGTGCGAATGCAGCGATGTCGAGTTCGTTAGAAGGATCGACAACAGCGGCCATACCTGCTTTGCCTTCAAAGTCGCCGACTTTTACTCCGTAAACGGTGCAGTCTTTGAGGCCAGCGACGCTACTCACGACTGCCTCTACTTCACTCGTAGCCACATTTTCTCCCTTCCATCTGAACGTGTCACCAGTCCTATCTTTGAAGTAAATATATCCATACTCATCCATCACCATCATATCACCTAAAAGTAAAATAGATTTATTCTACACAATGAGAGAACTCACCAGAGACAAAAGCGGAGTCGCCTTTGAAAAACATCGCGCCAAACTTTTTTCTTCGATTCTGCCTGATTGACGTATCCGTGAAACTGCCGTGAAGGATCATTCGATTTTATAAGTCCAACGAACATACCGGCTCATCTTAAAATATTAAATTCATAAAAGGTGATAACAAATTTACAAAAATACCTCTTTCGCATCGAATACAAAGTCCATCAGGTCCACGAATGGGCTCATCAGTTTCAGGATCGATTCGAATAATCGCTATCGGAAAAAGAAAACTAGGAAGAAACTGAGGAAGAGACCCAACAGCGCCAACCGTATTATCGAGATTCGCTACAAACAAATTTTAAAAATAATCAACGATAAAATAAAGCATACCAATATTGACGTTTCCTTCAGTAGCACCGTAGAACTCCGTTATCTGAGGAACGTTGAAACGCCGGACAAAAGCGGACCAAATCGCTGGCCGCAACCCATTTCCAATCATAAATTTTAAATTGTGCATCGTATCCGTGGCTTAGGAGGAGTCGCCAGCATATATCGGCACATCTCTCCGATATACTGGCCAATCTGAAAACCATTGTAAAACTGGAAGTATTCTAATATTGAAATTACAGTGCATTTGTATTTGATACAGTCGGAAATGTAAGATGAAGCAGAAAATTTAGGTCGTAGGACAGTAGTTAGGCCTTCAAGTAAAGCAGGTCCAACACCTAAAGCCCCTCCTGCAGTATGATAGAGAGGCAAAGGGTTGTAAATGATGTCAGACGTATTCGCATTCAATAGACACATTGTCGCCTGCGTTGCCAAAATGTACCTAAAAATACACATATTAAAGCTTCAAGAAGTATACAGGGTGTCAAATAGAGTGGACCAGCAACTTTACAGCAAAGCCTTTAGTACAACTAGAGTGGACCATAAACTTTACAGCAAAGCCTTTAGTCCAACTAGAGTGGACCATAAACTTTACAGCAAAGCCTTTAGTCCAACTAGAGTGGCCATAAACTTTACAGCAAAGCCTTAGTCCAACTAGAGTGGACCATAAACTTTACAGCAAAGCCTTTAGTCCAACTAGAGTGGACCATAACTTTACAGCAAAGCCTTTAGTCAACTAGAGTGAACCATAAACTTTACAGCAAAGCCTTTAATCCAACTAGAGTGGACCATTAACTTTACAGCAAAGCCTTTAGTGCTAGAAAAAAAAAGTTAAATGTAAACCCCCCTTATTTTTGGACAAGGAATCGACTCCATTTGGTAGATTTTGGTTTTGGTATACAGGCAGCAGAGATGTGCTAAATTCGTAGCAGACTTCGTAGACTATGTCAGAATGTCCTTTGCCGCGAAACCCAAGCGAAATATTGTGGATACCCCCTGATAAGACTAAAATACCTTGAATGCGGAAGAATGGCAGCTTTTGGCAAGCCTGTCGTCCCAGATGTATAAATATAAAGCAATTTATCAGAATACAGCAGAATTGTTTTTTTCTCCAAAGGATTATTTGAAGTTTGCTCCATTAGCTTTTCCAAACCTATTACTTTATCTGAAGAACATTCACCATTCGACTGATAAAGAGTGACATCATCGCAAGCTTCTAAAATGGCTGTAAAATTTTATTATAGTTTATGTCGTGCTGCTTGCTTTACCTTCAGCATGATCTTTGGAAAATATGACTGCTTTACAGGCTGCGTTGGCAATACAATGCTTCAACGAAGGACCTTTTAAGTTGGTATTAATGAGCGCAGTGATGACTCCAAGTTTGGCAAGTCCCAACCATGTGCAGACATACTCAGGGCAGTTGGACATCATCAGTGCTACCACATCGGACTTCACGAAGCCTGCTTCATTGAATATATTAGCAATTTTATTGCTGTATTCGTCAACCTGTAAACAATTTGAGGAGTTGATAACAATGATAAATTATATTACGTCTTTGAAAGTCCAGACATCGTCGCCATAAAGATAGATGGGTTTTTCAGGGTTCTTTTTGGTGTTTTTCTCAAAAACGGAGACGACAGTCATATTTGATCTTTCGTAGCGTTTTGTATTCCGGACGAGACGTGTCATTCGGTATATGAACCTGAAAAAAATATTTAATTTGAAAAATCGAAAAAATATGAAGATTCAAACCTGATATCTCGAGGAAAAGTGCAACAGATAATGTAGATTCTTCGTTTGCCAGAGAAGAACCGGGGTGAGGGCTAAAAGCACGTAGAACCCCAAATCGAAAAGAAACGATAGATAAACTAAAAAAGCAAAAATGACGAAAATCGGAACGTTCGTGAACATTTTGAGGCTTTTCAAAATTCCGAATGAAATTTTCCGATTCAAACAAATGGCTTCGAACGGTTTGTTGGTCGTGAGTCTACCGCAAACATGACCTTTGAGCCCTCGCGATAAAATAAAACGGGGGAAGCCGAATTACATCCGCCTTTTCCCTTTCATGGACACCAACTAAACAATTTTAAAGGTAAAAAAAAGTTCAAATTTGAGGATAATAAAGAATGAAAATTATATCACCGATTTATCGGGTAAAAAGGAAACCTTCTGAGAGTTTATTGAGCAAGTCCGGCCATCGGTGTTATGTTTTGTCAAAAGGGTTAAGCAGGTTTACTCGTTTCTAGGAAAATGATGGCGTTACCCCAAATTTTGGGAAAAATGACACCCTGCATCGATGACGCTATAAAATGGCTTCTCTTTGTGGAAGTTAAATGAACGTCTTCATTCATGAACGGGCATGAACAGCCCTAATTTCTCCCTACTATGCTAAAAAAGTTTGAATTTTTTTTTTAATATAGGGAGTATTTGGTGAGCTTTTGTGATTAATGCCGCAATGCTTCGAAAAAGCTCTCGAAATTTTTAAGATAAATAGGAAAGGAAGATTTAGTAAAATTTGGTGAAAATCCGATGAAAATTGTGGCTGTGAAGTATGCCAGAAAAAACGGACGGACGGACGGCAAGGCAGACACCCTCATGTCCCTTATAAATTTTTGACCATGGGGTTCTCTTCCAAAAACTGTACATGGAGGGTAATTCAATAGCTTCTCTTTTAGAAAGTTAACGGTGGCTCAGTGCATCACCTGTTGGCTAAATCGTGAACTACGCGTTTTCTGTTGGTAATAGGGTTAAACTACCAACGGAATTCGATTTTCCACAAAATTTACCATCAGAAACAATGCCAAACTAAAAATTGAGATAGCCGGTGTTAGAACTAACGCTCCGAAATGCAATACTTTTGAAGAGAAATACAATAAACAGGAATATTACCCGACCGGTTTCGACCTAATAGGTCTCATCAGGTAGTTTTTGTGAGTACAATAAACGGAAAACAGTTCACCTGATGAAACCTATCAGGTCGAAACCGGTCGTGAAATATTCCTGTTTATTGTATTTCTTTTCAAAAGTTGTATTCGTCGCGTTAGATCTAAGACCAGCCGGTGTTAGAGCTAGCTAATGAGGTAGCCACCTCATTTTTTATCAATTTCGAGTTTGGCATAGTTTCTGATGGTAAATTTTGTGGAGAATCGAATTTCGTTGGTAGTTTAACCCTATTACCAACAGAAAACGCATCGTTCACGATTTAGCCAACAGGCGATGCATTGATTCCAATGAGAAATTAATCCGTATTTTTGATCTCCGGAAAATCTTGGAAAAATGAGATAGCCGGTGTTAGAACTAACGCGACGATTTATACAAATTAAAAGTGCTGTAACCCAGCATCAACTTTACTAAAAATGGGAAATTTTTTCAAACATTTGGCAACATTGATTACATTCTAAAATAAAAACTTCCACCTTAATAAGGTTATCTGATAATCTAGTTGCGATATGGATTTGACAGTTCGCCCTAAATGACGTTTAAATAGTTAATTATCTCTTTTTTTAAATTAGATTCTGCAAAAATTTATCTTAAAAAATACTTTAATGCTTGTTTCAAGATAGGAAGAGTGTAAGAAAAATTAGAAAAGGTAAAACGCCGATACAATATTGTTGTTGATTTCGTAATCTTATCTTGATTTTTAGATGTTTAATAGCATGAAGAATCAGTTTAAGGAGAAAACGGGGCGAGAGTTGCCTAAGTTTACTCCTCAAAAAGGTGGCCTTTCGAGGCAGTCGAGGCAAGGGTCCGAAAGCAGCGTCTGCAGTTTGGTTTTGGAACAGCAGACGTTGAGTTCGTCACCTTCTTCTCCGCAGGAGCAGATGAAGGTTAACCCAAAAGAAGTCATCACCAAAAAGGAAGACGAATGGAAGGCGAAGTTGGAGAAAACGGCGAACGAGTGGAAGCAGAAGTTGGACAAAAGAGAAGCCGAGTTGGTTCAGACTTTCGCTGTCAAAGAAGAAGAATGGAGGAAGAAAGAGATTGAGCTGACTGATGACCTCTTGAAACAGACCAACGAATTAAAGGAAGCCTTAAAAGTAGCTGAAGGTGAATTTCAAATTTTTAGACTCTATTGCCCTTTTCCAGAGTTGATATTCATTTTTATGAATAATATTCACAATTTTTAAAAAAATTTGTAACGAATTTTAATAAGAGTAATAATCTCTTTTTTTAATTTAAAAAATTCCCTCGCATAAAAAAAACATAAGATTTCCATTTAAAAAAACGAAGTTAACACCTCTCTGCGCCACCCTGTATACCAAAACCAAAATCTAACAAATGGAGCCAATTCATCGTCCAAAAATAAGGGTGGTTTACATTTACCTTTTTTTTTTTTTTTTTTTTTTTTAAGCACTGAAGGCTTTGCTGTAAAGTTAATGGTCCACTCTAGTTAGACTAAAGGCTTTGCTGTAATGTTTATGGTTCACTCTAGTTGGACTCAAGGCTTTGCTGTAAAGTTTATGATCCACCCTAGTTGGACTAAAGGCTTTGCTGTAAAGTTTATGGTCCACTCTAGTTGGACTAAAGGCTTTGCTGTAAAGTTTATGGTCCACTCTAGTTGGACTAAAGGCTTTGCTGTAAAGTTTATGGTCCACTCTAGTTGGGATACCCTGTATATCATTCTATAAATTTTTAGGAATACGTCATAAAATGAGTACCTAATTCATAAAAAAAGTTGTTAAAAATGCGAATTTCTCGATTAAATAAAATTGGACGCTTGTGTCACTTTTATTCTTTTTTGTTACTTTTCTTAATAACGATTTTATTGTTTTCAGACAAAAAACGTTTATTGTGTCAATTCCAAGAAGAAAAAGACACTTTAGAAAGTTTCCAGACTCAAGAAATGGCCAAAATAAAGCATTTAGTAAGCAAAATTTTTTATTCCTTTTTTGCACAATTATTAAATTTAAGCACAATTTTTTTAAAAATTCGTTCTTTTTAGCTTTTAGCGAAAGAAAAAGAATGTTCGGAAACGACATCGAATTTAAAAGAGTTGTCAACACTGGTCGAATCTTTAAAAAGCGAAGTGAGCCGGCTACGACCTTTTGAAGAACAAGTTAGCAATTATGAGGTAAAACTACCCCTTAAGCTTTCATCACGCCTAACCCGGCTTTAAGCTGGCAATATTAGATGCCGCATGTGAAAATCCGTTCAATCCCATTGTTGCAAGAAAATCTTTTATTTTATGCACCATTTTATTTATTTTTTATGTTATTTCTTTACACCATCATGTTTATTTAGCACATTATTTTTTATCTTCGCCGAGAAAGCATTGAAGATAATTTATGTTAGGTATGTACCAATATTTATGTTTTTTAGTTTATGCATGGTCATCAACTTTCACCAAAGTTTTATTTCTTTTTTCTTCATTTAATTTATGTGTTTATCGTAGCCATGGCTTTTTCCATGCTATTTTTGTTTATTTGTTTCTTTGCCTTGCAAGGTCTTTAGACGTCCCTAACATAGTTAGATAAAATTGAAAAAAATGTAAATAAATCTGTGAAAAATGTAATCCAATGGCGTATCAAATCTCAAGGGAATTAGTTTGAAAATTTGAGTCTTATTTAACTTTTTCAAAGAAAGTTATTGGATTACCCTTCATATTTGGTTTTCGGAAAGGGTTTTATAGCTACTTTGGAGAAAAATTTATTATTGATTTTCAGCAATTTTCTGGGTTTTTTGTTTCTTCTCCTTTTCACTTCCTTAAAGAAGTTATTGTGATACCCTCCATGTCGGGTTTTTGGGGAAGGGTCATCCCGACCCGGGAGGGTCAAATCGAATGTTGATCTTTACTGATCTCAACATTGTCTGTGGTGCCGGCCGTCCGTCCATAGCATTTTTTTCGGAACACTTTACAGCCACAGTTTTCAACCGATTTTCACCAAATTTCCTTTAGTCGGTGTACAAGAAACTAACGAGGGCGATTTTTGAATTTCGAAAAAATGGCGGAGATATGTCTGTTTGAAATTTTAAAAAATTCGCTGCGGCCGAACCGTTGGTCCGATTTTTACCAAATTTTTACCAATTACTCCTATATTTTTACAAATTTTCGGTGTAAATTTTTTTTTCATTTTTTCTCATTAATTATCATTTTAGTAGGGTGAAATTTCATACTTCCACCCTTTACGACAGGGATCTCCCTTGGGCAAAAATCCCATTATTTCTACCTTGATACTTAGACAAATTTTCAAAAAAAAATATATATTTTTCGGAAAAAAAAACTTAGAAAATTAAAAAAAAAAATAATTCCCCCTCCGGTATACTTTCCCTCCCTTTATACTTGCCCCTCCGTTATACTTCCCCTTTTATACTTCCCCTCCTTTGTACTTCCCCCTTCGTTATACCTTCCCAGCTCCTTTATACTTCCCCCTCCTTTATTTTTACTTCTCTTTAGGGAAGTTTTAGTTGGAAGCTCTTCAACTAGTATTTTCTCTTCTTCCACCAAGTACTGTGTATACATATAATTTGAAATTTATACTTTACATTATTTTCCCCCTCTCCTTCGTGAAAGTTTCCATTGGGGCCATCTCTAGAATTATTTCTTGGCATAGGTACTAGAAATCTTTTTGTCTTTACTTCTTCTGGTGCTTATTTCTTAAGTTTCTCCAGGTTCTGTTCTGAATTTCTTGCTGATTAGTGACCTGTTGAGTAGTAGTCTTCTATGTTTTTTCATTTATTTTTTGTTGTTGAAATAATCCCTGCTTAACGCTTGAAGCTATCTGCACTAAAAAGATTAAATATATTTCATGTTTCAATTCTAACTAAACTAAAAAATCGAATATGTGGGCTTGTAAATAGGATGATTTGGAGTTGTTGCGACACACGTCAGAGAAAGAGCGATGGAACCTTTCGAGCAAACTCGCTCAAAGCGAAGAGCAGGTGAGGCATTTGACCGATCGCGTCGCTCTTTTAACTAGAAGGAGCGAGTCGGACGCCGCCGGTCTTGTCGCCTCTTTACCCCCAGACGAACGCGTTCAAGGTCTGTTATGAAAACCAAAAGTTAAACATTCATAAAACTGCATTTACAGCATTTTTGGGCGAACGAGCGTTGTTAGAAAGAAGACTGGAAGAAGCCCATGTTCATCTTGCCGATATAAAAGCGTCTTGGAGTGCTCAAATAGCGTCCCTTGAAACTCAGGTTTGATTTATAAAGAAAGAATTCATGCAACAATGGGTCATAGCTTCTAATTTTTCAAAAATCAAAAGTTTTTTTACCAAAAATAATTTAATTAAATATTAGGTTGGACGATTGAGTCGACAAGCTGGCGAAGAAGGTGCGGAGAGGCGTCTTGCTGAAGCCAAAGTTGCTGAACTTGAAGCAAAACTTGAAGAAGAAACAAAAGAAAAGAACATCTACTCACCCGTGTCAAATCTCTCACCGAAGAATGCAATTCTCTGGCAGCCGAAATAAAATCCTCAAACACCCTCATTGTAAGTACCCATTTTATTTTCAAGCATGCTAGAAGTCGAGTCCAAAAGTAGTATTTTGACATTTGCATGTGCACGCAGGAAAAACTAAAGGATCAACTTAAGAAAGAGGATGAACTTAATAATCTTTTACTAATGGATGAAGAAGATTTAAAAAAGTATTTTAATGCTTGAAATATTGTTACTTTTCTTATTTAATAACCCCTACCTTTTTATCGCACGTGCACTTAAAATGTACCTTATAACCTAAATAAAATAACCTACAAAAGATTAATTATATATTTTATTTAAAATAACCCTTCCTATTAAAGCATGTTTTTGTTTAATTTTATCTTTTTAGGTAAGTTGACGTTATATTTTTGATAAAATGTTCATTTTTTGTATATTTTAGGCTTTGAAAGATGAAAAATATCTGAGTTGTCGCAGAAGATCGTCGTCGTTGAAGAGAGTCTTGAAAATTCAAAAATGTTAGAAGCCAAATTGAAAGATGTCAACGAAAAATATGAAATTTGTACCAAAGAAGTAGAGAAGTGTAAAGAAGAAAATGAAAAGTTGAAAGAAAAATGTGAAAAATTGAAAGAAGAGTGTGAATTTGACAAACAAGAATTGATTACTGCGCAAGGAGATTTTAAAAATGAGAAAACACGTTTAGAGTCGGTTTTGAGACAGGAGCAGCAAAAATCGTCGGATTTGATCGTTCAGCTTGAAAAAGAGAGGAATGCGAAAGACGATGCTTTGTTTCAAAATGCTCAGGTTTCGCAGGAAGTTGATATGGCCAGGCAGGATCTCAGGCAGCAGCAGGTCGACGTGGAAGAATATTTAAAAAAGTCACCCTTTTAGAAAAAGCACTCAAAGACAAAGATCAAGTATGATTTTTATATTGTTTATATTTTTTTATTAATGATAATTTTATAGGCTTTAACCAAAAATATGCAAGAAATGCAGCAACTGTCTTCAGAACTTGATAACATTAAAGATATGGAAAAATCAACCGGAGACGTTGAAAAAGGACTTCGAGATAAAATCGCTGATTTAGAAGAACAAGTTACAGAAAAGAACAAAGTAAATTTTCCCATTTTTAACAACTTTATTTTAAAAATCATTTTTAGGCGATAAAAGTTCTGAAGCAGAAATTGGCAGATATGAAGAAAACGTTACAAAAGGAGCTTAAAGTCGGGGAGAACGATGGGACCGAAATTCTCAACAATCATAATCATGTTTCTAAATCAAGTCTGAAGGAAAATGGGGATAATGAAGTTAATTTTCTTTATATGAAAAATGTTATCATGAAGTTTTTAACTAGCCGAGAATATGAGGTGAGGCAATTTTGACAAAAGATTCTTACATTTAGAAGTTATTATAACCCTCCATGTTGGTTTTCGAGGAAAAGGGTCTTTCAGACCACGTAGGGTCAAATCGATTATGGATCTATTCTCAACTATGTCTGTGGTTCCGGCCAGCCGGCAGTACCATTTTTTCTGGAACACTTCACAGCCCCAGTTTTCAACGATTTTCACCAAATTTTCATGCAATTTTGCTGAATAGTTGAAAGTAACGAGAGCGATTTTTGAATTTCAAAAAAATGGCGGAGATATGCATGTTTGAAATTTTAAAACTGTGCTGCGGCCGAACCGTTGTTCCGATTTTCACCAAATGCTCCTTATATTTTTTTACGAATTTTTGTTGTAAAATAATAATTTTTATTTGGTAGGGAGAAATTTCATGCTTCTACCCCTTACGAGAGGGACATCCCTTGGGCGAAAGGTCCATTTTTTCGACCTTGATACTTTTGAAAAAACTAACTTATAATATTCTTTGAAAAAAAAAAAAATCTTCAAATTTTTTTCAAAAATATGAAAATTTTCCAACAAAAACAAAAAAATATGAATTTTTTTTCTAAATTAAAAAATACTTGAAATTAGGGTTGATTCGATATGGCCTTCCTTCCGATATTTATTTTATCCGATACGATACTTTTCAAAAATATCAAATCGTAGAAAATATCGGAAGTAAAATATCGGATGAACCGATATATCGGAAGGAAAATATCGGATGAACCAATGTATCGGAAGGAAAATATCGGATGAACCGATATATCGGAAGGAAAATATTGGATGAACCGATATATCGGAAGGAAAATAAAGGATGAACCGATGTATCGGAAGGAAGGAAAATATCGGATGAACCGATAAATCGGATGGAAAATAATCGGATGAACCGATATATCGGATGGAAAATATCGGATGAACCGATATATCGGAAGGAAAATATCGGATGAACCGATATATCGGAAGGAAAATATCGGATGAACCGATGTATTGGATGGAAAATATCGGATGAACTGATGTATCGGAAGGGAAATATCGGATGAACCGATGTATCAGAAGGAAAATATCGATGAACCGATATATCGGAAGGAAAATATCGGTACAAATATCGTAAATATCGGAAGGAAAATATCGATATTTCGATATATCGGAAGTATCGCAACAACCCTACTTGAAGTTATACTTCCCCTCCTTAAAATTGTCTTCCTTTATACTTCCCCTTCTTAAAATAGTCTTCCTTTATACTTCCTCTCCTTAAAAGTTGTCTTCCTTTATACTTCCCCTTAAAATTGTCTTCCTTTATACTTCCCCCTCCTATAGTGTTCCTTCTCTTCAAGGAAGTTTTCGTTGGAAGCTCTTTAAACTAGTACTTTTTTCTTTTCAGGCGCTTCATTTGACCAAAGCGGTGGCGACCCTGTTAAAACTGAGCGCAGAAGAAGAAACCCTTCTGAAGGACACGATAGGCTGGAGGATGTCTTGGTTCAGATCGAAGCCACCCAAACTCGAAGACTACACGCCAAGCTGATATCCCTTTTAGTTCTATTCCTGCCAGGTATTCCAATTAAAACCTCGGCACCTGTGATACCAACCCACTCCAGGATTCGTTCCGTCAACCATTCCGTCACCACAAGACGACAAAAAAAAAATTTTTTTTTCGGACAAAAAGGGTTCGAATTATTCTTTAGTCAATTTATTTTTCACCTTTCATGCATAAAATGTAGGTACATATCTAAAATCCTAAAGGCCACTTTGGCATCCTCTACCTCGAGTTTAAATGCTCACATCATTTAAAAATTACTGGATAATAGGAAAAATTCAGAGTTCCTTATAGCAAGAACAGTATTTAACTTTTAGTCTTCATTGTGTACTTACAATTATTTATGTACATGAAATGTTTTATTGGAATTTTTATTAAACGTTTTTGATGTTCAAAAAAAGGGAAAAGTCACGGTAAAAAATAGCTCACTCAGTGATATTAAGGCCTTGGATGGACTCTTTTACATTTCTAGTATCAATTGTTTAAAATAAGAACTGATAAATCCTTTATTGGTCTCATTTTTGGGGTCCTAAATTTTAATTTTGTAGCAATTTGATTGCTCATTTTGTATATTGTTGTTTTTTTGATCATTTTTTTTGTAATTTTGGTTGTATTTTATATTAATTTTAAAGTTTTTAGCCCGCTTTCATAATGTATCACGACTGTTCTGTTTTTTGAGATGAAATATGTAAAAATTTGTGTATATAAGTATTATGAATTAATAAATTATTTCATGTGATTTGGTGGTCTCAATCATATTTGCGCTGTCTTTAAGTTTGTCAAAGAGAAGTTATTGGATTACCCTCCATGAGCAGTTTTAGGTCTGTCAGACCCTGTTGAACCAAAAAAATTTAAAAATCACTGTTTGTTTTCTTCCTTTTTTTCATGGCTGCAATTTTTATCATATGTTCACAGAATGAAAGTGCAGGTTTTCAAAAACATCATTTTGATTCATTAGTTTTTATTTACAAATTATACAAGAGGTCGAGCGCTGAAGCATTTAAAACAAATATTCAAATAGACAAAAATAGGAACTTGAAATAATGTATAACTGATACTTTTCCAACTTCCAAATATTGCACAAAACTATTTTTTTCGAGATATCACATTACATGCCTGTATGCAAAACTTAAATACAGGGTGTCCCAAATATAGTGGACCAGCAGCTTTACTGCAAAGCATTGTCTTGGAAAAAAAAAACTAAATGTAAACCCCCTTATTTTTGGACAAGGAATCGACTCCATTTGGTATACAGGGTGGTGCAGAAAGGTGCTAAAAATTTTAGACCAAAAAACACTAAATTTGGCACTTTTTAAAGTTCAAAAGAGGTCGTATGAGTCAATTCAACTTAAAATTTTGTGTAGATTTCGAATCTGAAATAAAAAATAGGGGTTCTTATTTAAAATAACCAAGTTGGTATCGCTCTGGGAGTCCCAGAGGGTTGTTGCGATACTTCCGATATCAATATTTTCCATTTGATATATCGGTTCATTCGATATTTTATCCGATATGATATTCCTTACCGATATATCGGGATATTTTTACGATATGAATCCAAAAGAAAAATGGGGCAACACACGGATAACCGTTAACATCCGATGCGATATATCACGATATTTCGGAATTATCGCGATATTCTCCTTCAGATATTTGCGATATTTTCCTTCCGATATATCAGTTCATCCGATTTTCCTTCCGATATAACGGTTCATCCGGTATTTTCCTTCCGATATATCGGTTCATCCAATATTTTCCTTCCGATAAATTGGTTCATCTGATGTTTTCCTTCCGATAAATCGGTTCATCCGATATGTTCCATCCGACATTTTCCTTCCGATATATCGGTTCATCTGATATTTTCCTTCCGATATATCGGTTCATCCGATATGTTCCATCTGATATATCGGTTCATCCGATATTTTCCTTCCGATATATCGGTTCATCCGATATGTTCCTTCCGATAAATCGTTCCATCCGATATTTTCCTTCCGATATTTTATCCGAAGGCCATATCGAATCAACCCTATCTGGGACACCCTGTCCACAAAAATCAAAATTTGTTAATTGCAATAAATTCTTTGTCCAAAAATAAGGGGGGTTTACATTTAACTTTTTTTTCTAGGACTAAATGCCGCAAAGTTGCTGGTCCACTCTAGTTGGGACACCCTGTATAACATCTGAAATCTTCAGCGTTTATGGCAAACAACTGAGAAGATCCCTAAATTTTTGTTTTTGCTACCAAAAAATGGGCAACGTTCAACATAATTTTCAAATTTGAAAGAAATTAAAAACATTGAGAGTACTGGTAAAAAAGATCAAGAAGTTGAAAAAGATCAGTCACAATGGCACAAAACTTAATAAAATGGTCCCAAATAAATAAAAAAAAGTTCAATCTTCTTGCACAATCACTTCGAGCATATTGTTGATTTCGATATCGTTGGCTTCTTCTTCGTCGAGTCTCATTTCCTTAATGAGTTCTTCAGGAAGACTTAAATTTGTGACGTCAAGTTTACCTTTTCTTCCAAACATCGCTTCAAAAGGAGATTTTTTAATTTCTTCGTCAAACATCAAGTTTTTAACATATTGTACAAATCGTAAACTTTCTGACCATTTGGTCATGTTTGTATTGTAGATAAATTTGTTTAAAAGGTTTCTTATATCTGAAGAAAGATTCGTTAGTTGGGTCTCATGTTTGACGACTGGGCCATTCCATTTTTTCTTGAGCTCTTCCAACGCTGTGGCGAAACAGGAATCCCCTTCGATTTTCGTAGGGCTCCAAACGACGAAAAAATATCCATCATCACTGAAGACAATTCTCGACTTGAAGAATCTCTTAAGGGTTTCAACTGAACAAATTTAGTCTTCTTATCTCTATAAACGAATATAAAACAATAATCTCCATCCCGAAAGTCATCCATATTGATTAGATCGACTAATCCAACTGTTTTCGTTTTGGCAATTGGCCTATCCTGTTTATAATTCGTTATTGATGCAGGTTTTGTGCAGCTACTCAGCTGAAGATATGTTTTGACAGATTCATGAGAAACATTTTTGTATTTCTTCTGCAAATAATTGATCATATCGCTTCTATTTCCATGCCCTGTGTTCAAATGTGCTTCTTCTAAAATGCCAAAAAGTTCTGTCTTCTTAATATAATAAACAGTCCCATCACATCTTGGATAAATAAGCTTTTCCTTATTTCCATTTTTGACGACATCAAAGTTCTTAAGTATCCTCTCATATTTAGGAAGAAGGCTTTTTTTCGCTTTTTTCACCTGCCGGATCAAATTCCTGTATTTGACACAGGTGAGATAATGGTTGCTTTTTGATTTTCCATTTTCACCGAGGAGTTTGTAAAATTCGGTCTTACTTACGCACGGGGACGTAGGGTTGGGCATTGCGAAGACCGAGAAGAAAAGAAAAATCAAAAAGAAAAAAAAAGCGGTTTATTTTAAATTAAAGTCGATATTAACCATAACCACTTTCTAGAGTCTCTTCCACTAAAAAAAAAGGTAAATATAAACAAAATGTTATCAATAAGCTTGTTTTAAACTCCTTTATCAATCGACAGAGCGCTGCATCGTCAAAATTTTCGACTTTTCTTAAAATTGAATTCTGGCTAAGATTTAAATATTATTGCATTTTTTCATCCTTATAAGGATGAATTTATATTTAGTTTGCTGTACTTTTTGATTTTTGAAAAACTTTTTTTTTATTAAGGTAAATTTTTAGTCTAATGTTGGCTAGACTGTTTAACCGTTGCACTCGTTTAACCAGTTTTTGTGTATTCAAACTGCGTTTAACGGAAATAAATAATTTTTACGATATTAATTTTATTCACCGTGTGAATTTTGAAAATGGATTAATTTTAGATTTAGTTTTCAATAAAATATGGAGCGCGAAAGTGTTATTATAGGTTTTGAGGGCGTTGACTGTTTGGACACTTCAAAATTCGAACATAAAAGGTACATTTATTTGTTTAAATAAGTAATTTTTAGATTCTATGAATAATTAAATATTATTCGCCGCCTATTTCCGTGTATGCAATCCATGGCCGTCATTTTTAGTTTGACTTAGAGGAATATTCAATTTTTTAGATGTATTCGTATATATCTCAGAAACCGCTAGATATACGGAGTAGATGACTTGAACCTTTTTAAAGGGCCTTCAAATGAGCTTTCCAAAAAGTGGTAAATGAAGGAAATCGGTCGAGCCGTTCCTGAGATATCCTTTATCTTAAGAGAATGCTTCAGATGGATGATTTTGGGCTTTTTGCACGTCGACCCTTATGGGTGTGCTATTGCGCAAGAAGTGGGGGCGAATCGTGCTTTGCGCTGTTGGAAGGAAAAATGTTGTTTGTCGTTCTTTAGCTTATCAGTTTCTGTTTTAATTGGTTTTGGTACTCCTGTAAAGTTGCCTTTGGCTACATGCAACGTTTTTCCATCGAGCTCTTCATTTAATGACTATCTATCCGTAGGAGTAGAATGCAGGGGTCGATATCAATATGAGAATTCTGGAGAGGCAAAAGGGAAAGAAGTATATGCAAACGTTTGTCCTCCAAGCTTGAATTGGCAAGTCATCAACTAGGTAGCATTGATGGCATCGATATCGATCTCCTAGGAAGCAAAATATTTTGCTATCGACCTCTTCGCTCCCTTGTTCTGCATCTCTCTCTACACTTTATACTTGAACACGATTGGCCGATGTCAATTAATGACAATCTATCCATAGGAGCAGAATGCAGGGGCCCATATCGGCATGAGGGCTCTAGAGAGGTGAAGGGGATGTTAAAAAGGGAAAGAAGAACTAGGTAGCATTGATGGCATCGACATCAACCTCCTATGAAGCAAAATATTGGGGGGCTCCTTGTTCTGCATGCCCCCTCTACACTTGATGTTTGATGACATGATTGGATGATGCCAATTAATGACAATCTATCTCTAGGAGTAGAATGCAGGGGTCGATAGCGATATGAGAGTTCTAGAGAAGCAAAAGGGATGTTAAGAGGGAAAGAAGTATGGCCAAACGTTTGTCGTTGAAGCTTGAATTGGCCAGTCATCAACTAGTTAGCATTCATGGCATCGATATCAACCTCCTAGGAAGCAAAATATTTTGCCATCGATCTCTTCGGCTCCTTATTCTGCATGCTGCCTCTACTCTTGATATTTGATGACATGATTGGATGATGCCAATTAATGACAATCTATCCATAGGAGTAGAATTCAGGGGTCCATATTGGTATGAAAGTTCTAGAGAGTTGAAGGGGATGTTAAGGGAAAGAAGAGTATGGGCAAACGTTTCTCATTCAAACTTGAATTGTCCAGTCATCAACAGATAGCATCGATGGCAATGATATCGACCTCCTAGGTAGCAAAATATTTTGCCATCGACCTCTTCGGTACCTTGTTCTGCATGCTCCCTCCACACTATATTTGATGACATGATTGGCCAATGCCAATTAACGACAGCTTGAATTGGCCAATCAGCAAAACAAACCTCGATGGCATCGATATCGACCTCCTAGGAAACAAAATATTTTGAAAATCAAATTCATCGACCTCTTTGGCTCCTTGTTCTGCATGCTCCCTCTATACTTAGTTGTTGGTATACAGGGTGCCCCAACTAAAGTGAACCAGCAACTTTACGGCAAAGCATTTAGTTAGTTTACAAAAAAAAGTTAAATGTCAACCCCCTTATTTTTGGACAAGGAATCGACTTCATTTGGTCGAGAAAAAAGTGCTCTAATCAAAAAAATGCCCCAAGTAAAAAATGCATAAAATTGAGCGTAGAATCGATTAAAAGCATAAAAACTTAGGGTTCCCATTTGAAAATAAGGAAGTCAGCACCTTTCTGCGCCACCCTGTATACCAAAACCAAAATCTACCTAATGTAGTCGATTTCTTGTCCAAAAAATGGGGGTTTACATTTAATTTTTTTTTTCTATAACTAAATTCTTTGCCGTAAAATTGCTGGTCCACTCTAGTTGGGACACCCTGTATACGCAGGGCCTTACAGCAGGCACTTACAGGAGTAAGCTATTTCAAAGGATGGCCATATGATTCTTCATATGATTCGTACTTTCTTCTTTCCTTCTTAATTATAACTTAATTTTTATTTTGACAGTGTTGATACATTTCCCGGTGAAGATGACGAAGGGATCTCAACTATTTCAAGGTAAGATATTTTTGTTATTTTTCTCTTATATCTTATGGCCCAGGAAGATATTATGTATGTACCTCTTCAAAGTTTTCTTGAAACCCCAATATTTCGATTGGCCAAGCGCCAACCGAATTTTTTTTCTATTTGTTAAAATGGAATATGTAGGTACGTAATGACGAATGGGAAAAAAGGATTCACTGGGTGGCCTTTTAAATGGGGTGGGAGGCGGGAAGGCCAAAGGGCTGCAAGTGGCGACACCAACGGGAGGCTGAGTCACCCCCGAGATCGATTTGAATTTCTTGGCAGTTCTCAATTAGATACGGGCTAGAGCGGGCGTCTCGTCTCCTATCTAAATAAGTCGTGTATTACCTACCATATTTTTCTCTGTACTTTTTTTTCTCGTTCAAAAATGACTTCCGATTTCCGACAGCGTATTACGATCGCGACCTGGACAAAACACAGGGTGTCTCCGCAGTTGTTTTTGCTCTGCAGAAAAGAAGTCCCGATCGTTTCAAATCCGTTGTTGGTCATCTGTTTGTCATCGCGTAAAGAAAAAGCAATGAGCAACTTCCAATAATTTTTTTTCATTTATTTTTTTTTTTTGTAAAAAGACTTTTTTGTGTGTGAAAACATGAGCGAACTTTGGAGCAGACGTGGTGCTGCAAATGTTGGGTATGTTGAAACATTTATTTTTATTGTTTAATTTTATGTTGAGAGATTCTATACTTTCTATTGTATCAATTGAGAAAAGTCACTAAAATACGGGAGCGTGGGGAAAAAAAAGCGATAATAAAATAAAGTACCTAAAAAATAGAAAGAAATCATGATGAAAGGAACATGCAGTTAATAAAATGATTCTCAAGGACCCGATCTGTCAGCTGTCGCCTGAAAACGCTTGGTTGTCTCATTTCTTTGCATCAAATATGCCGTATCGACATACTTTTCAAATGTTTTATTTTGTCTCTGCGAAAAGTTGCAGCCAACCCTTCCATGCTGGAGGCAAAATTTATAGTTCCTGTAGTTGGAGGGGGTTTATTTTAAAAAGAATGTAGTCAAAAATAACATCTAAATATAACAAAAAGGCCAAGATTTACCTAAACTCTTCCAGCTTCGTTTGAAAAACATAAATCTGATTTGTTTTCAACCTCTAGTCCTTCCACTTCTTAGTCTCGTCTTCCAACTTCACTTTTTAGGCAAGAGAAGATATTGGATTATCCTCTATGTACGGTTTTTGGTAGCCCTACGGCGAAAAAATGGGGACGGCCGGCCGGAACCATTGACAACGTTATGATCGGCAAAGCAGAAGAAAATTTATTTGCAGAAGAGTATTAGTGATCTTTTCCGATCCTAACGTTGTCAATGGTGCCGGCCGGCCGTCCCCATTTTTCCCCGTAGCACTTCACCCTCGCCATTTTCAACCAATTTTCACCTATTTCTCCCCCCCCCCCGAAATGTGCAAAATTCGCGGACATTTTTCACGAAATATTCCTTACTAATAGAAATTTATTTATTTTTGTTTCTGTTTTTCTGGAATAAAAAAAAGTTCTCTATAGTAGTGGTGCAATATGGGCTCATTATGGCCCGTTGACTACGGCTTGGCTGGGCGAAAACTTTCGTTTTTTCTTCTTTAATACTTTAAAATAAAAATTAAACAATTTAGTTAACGCCCTTTGAGAAAATTTTCTTCGGGCCCAGCTTTCTTTAAATAAACTTTCTTCGATTAGTTCCTTCGTCTCAAGGGATGCTGTGGAAGAGGGTGAAAACATGACGTCAACGGGTGACTCATCATTGCCACCCCAAAATATTTCTTCACTTGAAGAAAATTGTCTTTTGCCATCTCAGTAAAAGCAATCGTGTAGGGGTCGTAGGCATATCGGGCAGAACAAAGAAGTTTTAATTAACACGGGGGCGTAAAATCATAAGTTTATTGACATCAAACTACACCACACATCATCCTGCTTCATTCTTGTGTAGTTGAAGCAAAGTGAAGAGTTTTTCTTAACAGCCAATTAACATTGAATGTGCAATTTCGCCCCCATTTTATCCCTGAAACAAAAAAGACAATTTGTCACAAAATACGAAATCCGGGGCGTATCTACATAGGCGGATCTCCACTCCTTCGTGTTAATTTCTTGATAGCTGACTTTAATTAGTCCAGATGTTTCAAAATGACCGTCCCCGATAAGAATTAAAAACTTCTAGCGTGTTATAAACTGTTATAAAACTTTTCAAAGTGTCTGTTATTTTCTTAAAACATGACCTTTGCCAATAGCCCACGAATTGTTTAAAGAAGTTCCTTTTTCTGTTTAAACAAATCAGATGAGCTCTGCCATCTATCAATATTTCAAGTGCCATTTTCAATTATGCACTTGTGTAGACTTCCTTTTTGGCTGTCATAATTACTACACGTGTATCCAACTGTTATTTTAAAAAAACCACTTTCCAAGTGTGACCCTTTTTCGATACATAAACATAAGTCTTGTTCTGGAAAAGCCCAAAATAGAATTCAGGATCATCTACTTTGGATGTATTCCAGTTTTTTCTGCTCGCCCACAATAAACCGGAAAGCATTGATTCATGTTCAAAATAAAGTACTAGAGTATTTCGTTTTTATGACGACAAATAGGCGGAAGGTCAATTCAATATCTGTTGGCCTTTCGAGTTCTTTTTTGCTTAACTTATTTATTTGTATTCGACATATCGGAGAAGCTGCTTTTTTAACTTTTATGCTTGTCACACAGGAAACTCCCAATAGTAACAGATAGAGAGCGAATAGGGAACCCACGCTATGTTGATTGTTTCATCCGTTCTTTTATAAACTTTCATTATCACTTTTATATGTAAGTCATTGTTTAAAGTTTTGTACTCCCTGGTACCAATTTAGTTTTACTTCTTGTAGTGGTACTCCTGTGCACACGTGTAATGATTAAAATGGACCAAAATCTCCAATCTCCCCCTGTCTCTCCTCTTATTTGGGATTCTTCAAGGGAGGCTCTGGTGACCCGGTGAAATAGTTATAAAAACTATAAAGTCCATCAAATGCCGGGTCAGCAATCAGATGCCTTCCCGGAAAATAAAGAATCCCTTGGAGTGGGGAGAGATCCCTCGTCGGATAGAAATTACTGAAAATCGAGGCCTGTTGACGGATCTCGGTCAAGCTACCATCATCGCTCGGCTCCCTCAGCGGTAAGTCCGATACAAAGATTAAAGTCCCCTTCCCCCCCAATTACATACTACCTACCTAAATATTCTTATAACTTTATAACTACAATTTATCTTATTATATAACATTTATCGTAATATATTTTATAATCAGCTACCCCCCCTAACAACTACTCTTCTTTTTATTTCATTACAAGTGGTGGAGGCGCCGTGGAGGTGCCTTATTATATAACATTTATCATAAAAAAAAAAAAAAAAAAAAAAAAAAAAAAAAAAAAAAAAAAAAAAAAAAAAAAAAAAAAAGTTCTTTTATTTATATAAGGGTTTTGTAAGATTTTTTTTTTAACTTTAAATTTTGTAAAGGTTATAGGGGTCACATAATAAAGGAATTTTCCAAAGTGAGTGGCCCCAGCCTAATATATTAATTTAATCATTTTAGAATAGACTTTTATTAATTTTATTTTTTATTCTGAATTATTATGTATGTATTAAGTTAGGTACTATGTAGTTCTGTTCAAATTTCCTTCCCCCCTTTTTATTTTTTTTCAAAAGGTACGCTGGGGGATGTAAGAGAGGCCGGGGACTGTGAGCAGGCCCTCGGAGGTAAGTTTTCCGACGGGGACGTCGGGTTTTGCGACGTAGGGGGAGAATATGTAATGATTAAAATGGACCAAAATCTCCAATCTCCCCCTGTCTCTCCTCTTATTTGGGATTCTTCAAGGGAGGCTCTGGTGACCCGGTGAAATAGTTATAAAAACTATAAAGTCCATCAAATGCCGGGTCAGCAATCAGATGCCTTCCCGGAAAATAAAGAATCCCTTGGAGTGGGGAGAGATCCCTCGTCGGATAGAAATTACTGAAAATCGAGGCCTGTTGACGGATCTCGGTCAAGCTACCATCATCGCTCGGCTCCCTCAGCGGTAAGTCCGATACAAAGATTAAAGTCCCCTTCCCCCCCAATTACATACTACCTACCTAAATATTCTTATAACTTTATAACTACAATTTATCTTATTATATAACATTTATCGTAATATATTTTATAATCAGCTACCCCCCCTAACAACTACTCTTCTTTTTATTTCATTACACACGTGTCAAATAATCTTAGATTTAATTTTCCAGGCTTTATAATTACTATTTTAAAATAAAGGCAGGAAGTATTCATCATTTTGGAAGACGAAGAGAGCACTTAAGATACTGGATAGAGTTCAAAAAGAAGCATCCGGAATCCGACAAACAATCGTTTTGTGGGCGAAAAAAATTTTGGATGAAGTATTTTCTTGGAAGTAATTAAAAGTGTGGACTGTGATCTTGTGCCAAAACCTTTTTTTCATCGCCATTATTCAAATCAATCCCTAGAACTTGGGAGTTTCGAAATTAATGTTTGATCGAATATAAACATCTATTAATAATAATCGTTATCGTTTGCCAGATACGCAAATTGATTGGCTTAAGATTTGCTTTACCGAGAATGTTTGCCATTGCACAAAAAACGAGGCCTTGTTACTAGATTTTTTTAAAACTTGTCAATCGATAAATCTTTCCCTTGACGTTTCAGAAGATATGGTGGAGCCCATTGAGAAGCGGGTCGAGAATAAAAGCTATTTATACGTTGACATACGTCAGGAGTCAACTCGTGTTAAATTGGAAGGGAAGACCGGACGCATATTTGAGTAGGAGTCGTCTCGCGACTTCTGGAATTCCCTATTTCTGTATTATAAGCCATACGGAAGAAAAAAAGCGCTTAGGACAGTCTAGAACAGTGTTTCTCAACCTTTTTGAAGCCTGCGCCCTCTTAAGAGGAGGAAAATACTTACCGCCCCTTCCCTACTTAAGAAACACAAAATAACTTAACCGGCCAGTTAATTTTTTTAACGGTCGGTTAATATTTTGCCCTTTACTTAACGGGCTGTTAAGTTTTTGCCCTTTACTTAACGGGCCGGTTAACTTTTTAACGGGCGGTTAATTATTTGCCCTTACTTAACGGGCCGGTTAACTTTTTAACGGGCGGTTAAGTTTTTGCCCTTTATTTAATGGGCCGGTTAAATTTTTGCCCTTTACTTAACGGGCGGCGTTAATTATCGCATTAATAAAAATAAAATAAAAAAAAACGACTCACGCTAACGCCTCCATGGCTGGCCACTTAGCCATTTCCCCCTATCACCCAAATTTTGCATAACGCCCCACAATAACTTCCCAGCGCCCCCCGTTGAGAATCACTGGTCTAGAATGTCTCTTAAGTAGGCTTAAGCGCTTATCTCAACTGCTGAAAATCTGAAGGCTACTTTTTCGTTCTGTATTTTTCAACTTTCTCAGAAGTTATTGTATTTTTCTCTTTCTCTGGAGGTCAAAGGTTGCGTTCGTCATACATGAGACTTCCGCCGACCGTTCCATTCAATTTAAACGGTTTAGTATACCATGAAAAATTGTCTCGTGTTTAGAAAAAATTATACGCCCTGCTCATTACGGTTGAAGTCAAGCCTTTAAAATAACCTAGCGCCACTTTGACTCCTGAGAAATTCGCATTAGAAATGCACACTCTTTGGCTTCACTTTAGTGCGTTGAATTTATGCGAATTTTCTGTTTTAATTCCCGGAAAGCAATTGTTTCATTAAAACTAAATAAATTGAAGAGAGGACGTTTCGGTTTATCCAAATGAGTTCTCAGAAGTCAAATCTCGTCGTTACGCCTGAAATGAAAACCTTACTTACTTGTTGGCTCCATCTCAAACTTTTAACTCTTCTTGATTTTAATGGCCTGGAACACTTGTGTTTCCGTGTATACCTTCGAGGAAAAAAAGACTTGTTTTAAATAAATGGAATTCGTGTAAATGTCATCCTATTTACGGGGACAAAAGCTTCACTTTTTAAATAGTTTAAGATTTTAATATCGATCTTTTTGTTTTCAGTTGACCATTCTGGTCAGACAGTGTGGGAAGAAATATTAACTTCCTTAAAGAAGTTATTGTTTTACCCTCAACGAATGGTTTTTGAGGAACCGTCTTCCAGACCTCGTAGGGTCAATTCGATAATGGATCTATACCGATCTCAACTTTGTCTGTGGTCCCATTTTTTTCCGGAACACTTTACAGCCACAGATTTCAACCGATTTTCACCTCACACAATTTTCCTGTCGGTGTGCAAGGAAGTAATGTGGGCGATTTTTGAATTTCGGAAAAATGGGGAGATATTTCTGTTGCAAATTTTAAAAAATTCGCTGCGGCCATGGTAATAAATTGAAAGAAGAGAGGACGTTTCGGTTTATCAACAAATTTTTGACCCTACGGGGTCTGGAAGACCCTTTCTCAAAAACCCTTCGTGGAGGGTAAAACAATAACTTCTTTAAGGAAGTTTAAATTTCCTCCCATACTGTCTGACCGGAATGGTCGACGACGTTGGTCCGATTTTCACCAAATCTTCGCGTTAGTTCTAACACCGGATAAGTCATTTTTTATCAATTTTGAGTTAGGCATTGTTACTGATGGTAAATTTTGTGGTGGATCGAATTCCGTTGGTAGTTTAACCCTATTACCAACAGAAAACGCGTAGTTCATGATTTAGCCAACAGGTGATGCATTGATTCCAATGAGAAATTAATCCGTATTTTGGCTCTCCTGAAAACCTTGGAAAAATGACTTGTCCGGTGTTAGAACTAACGCGACGAAATACTCCTTATATTTTTCTTACGAATTTTTGTTGAAACAACAACAATAATAATTTTTATTTGGTAGGGAGAAATTTCATGCTTCCACCCCTTACGAGAGGGACATCCCTTGGGCAAAAAGCGCATTATTTCTACCTTGATACTTCAAAAATTTTTCAAAAGAAACTTAAAAAAAAAAAAAATTTCTTCCTTTCCTTAACCTTCCACTCCCTTATACTTCCCTCTCCTTCAACTTTGAACTTCCCTTCTGTTATACTTCCACTCCCTTATTCTTCCCCCCCTTCAACTTTGAACTTCCCTTCCGTTATACTTCCCCTCCTTAATACTTCCCCCTCCTATATCGTTCCTGCTTTTTAAGGAAGTTTTTGTTGGAAGCTCTTCAAACTATGTAGTACTTTTTTCGTAGATAGCTGAAAGGATTTAGTGATATATTTTTATAAACTTTGTGGCCTAGGTACATTAGTTTCAAGTTTTTTGCTAACTGTCTCTTCCTGGTAGACTATAGCGTAAACACAGCCTATAAATTCCTGCAATTATCTTTTGGCTATTTTTCAAAACACGAGGCATTTTTTTAAAGTTTTTATTATTAGCGTGTGTAAATATGTCCAAGGTAATTTTTACTGATAAATTTTCACACCTTTTTTCCCCGCTGATTTCATCTCATGGCTCATCACCTCTGATGTTATCGACAATTTTTTTTCGGGTTGCGAAAGTGTTTCTTTATCCAAAATATGACATTAAAGGAGCTTCCGTTTTTCTCTTATGGAGCCCAACCTTTCATTGTTCAAACCACAGGAAGAAATCTGTACAATTAAATTTGTTAAATGAACCGGGAAGACTAACCCCTGTTTATTTTTATGTTATAGATCTCTCCCGAGCCCGACAGATGAAGGCAGACCCGAACCAGCCTCACCAGGTAAGTTCTTTTGCCAATTTGGCTTCAAATTTCTCTTTTGTTTTACTCGACTATTTTGTTTTGACTTCTTATTTCCCTATTTATTTTGACTTGGCACGTAAGCCGTGTAACTCCCAGGAAAATTAAGTGGACTGTTATTAATTTAAGTATTCAGGTTGACCCTCAAAAATCTCTCGTTGACATTTTTTATCTCCGAGTAAATATACTCGGACATTTCATCTTTTATATCAAGTTCAACACAAATTATACCAACAGTATACGCAGTTTCAAGTTGATGGTACATTCTGCTATTTTCGACATACCAAGATGACCTTTAGATTTTTCTATTCTTAGCCCGAGACGGTCAGCATTGTTCGGCTTCTTTAAAAATGACTTGGCAGGCTCGATATAGGTTTGTAAAGGGGTTGTATCGGCTTTTTTGAATGACATTTTATCCGGGTTTTCCCCCTTCGCGATTTAATTTAAGCGCAGCAAAAAAGAGACGGCGCCCTTAATTTTTTCATCCTACATATCATTTTAGCCTTTCATTACTCTCCTTATCAAGAACAGTGTAATTTTCGCAATATTCCATCCCACGCTGCAAACCAAGGATAAATCCTAGGCAAAAACTGTAGGTGTTCAAAGAAATTTTAGCCCAACCTACAGCAGTTTTGCGCTAAGAAGACATTTCTTCCCAGTTCTCTAGCCAGCAAAATGTTTAAAATGAGCTTTGCTCACGAGAGGAAAAAAACCCAAGGTATACAAGTTTTTTTGGAAGCTTTAATAGAATAGTCATACTTTCTTCAGATTTTGGGTAAATTTTCGCATTTTCTTTTAAATTGACACTTTTCTTAGGAGAAAAAAAAACTAACGTTTAAAATGAGCTTTGCTCACGAGAGGAAAAAAACCCACCTAGATAAGTTTTTTTGGAAGTTTTGATATAATAGTCATACTTTCTTCAGATTTTGGGTGAATTTTCGCCTTTTCTTTTAAATTGACACTTTTTTTAGGAGAAAAAGAACGAACTTTAAATGAGCTTTGCTCACGAGAGGAAAAAAACCCACCTATACAAGGTTTTTTGGAAGTTTTAATAGAATAATCATATTTTCTTCAGTTTTTGGGTGAATTTTCGCCTTTTCTTTTAAATGGACACTTTTTTTAGGAGAAAAACGAACTTTTAAAATGAGCTTTGCTCACGAGAGGAAAAAAACCCACCCATACAAGTTTGTTTGAAAGTTTTAATAGAATAACTTTCTTCAGATTTTGGGTGAATTTTCTCCTTTTCTTTTAAATTGACACTTTTTTTAGGAGAAAAAGAACGAACGTTTAAAATGAGCTTTGCTCACGAGAGGAAGAAAAACCCACCTATACAAGTTTTTTTGGAAGTTTTAATAGAATAGTCATACTTTCTTCAGATTTTGGGTGAATTTTCGTCTTTTCTTTTAAATTGACACTTTTTTTAGGAGAAAAAGAACGAACGTTTAAAATGAGCTTTGCTCACGAGAGGAAAAAAAACCCACCTATACAAGTTTTTTGGAAGTTATAACAGAATAGTCATACTTTCTTCAGATTTTTGGTCAATTGTCGCCTTTTCTTTAAATTGACACTTTTTTTTAGGAGAAAAAGAACGTACGTTTAAAATGAGCTTTGCTCACGAGAGGAAAAAAACCCACCTATACAAGTTTTTTTTGAAAGTTTAAATAGAATAATCATACTTTCTTCCGATTTTGGGTGAATTTTCGCCTTTTCATTTAAATTGACACTTTTTTTTGGAGAAAAACGACGAACGTTTATAATGAGCTTTGCTCACGAGAGGAAAAAAACCCACCTATACAAGTTTTTTTGGAAGTTTTAGTACAATAGTCATACTTCAGGCTTTGGGTTTCCTTTAAATTGACACTTTTTTTTAGGAGGGGGATGTGCCTTTTAGGATCTCTCTGTTGGCCATGTGTTTTGTGCACGTGTCCATTTATGACTTAATGGATCCTTTTAAGGGTGCTCCTTAAAACCGCTAAGATCTCTTTAAAAACAGATAAATCTTTAAAATGAAAAATAGTAAATGTTATTTTAAACCTTATCAATGTCAGAACGCTACCGAAATAAAACAAACGACTTGTCTCGGCTTTAAAGAGTAAATTACAAGTGTTACAAACGATTTTTTCAGGACGTCAGATTTGTTTTCCTGTATAAACATATTTTATTTTTTTATGTTTGATCTGACAATTCATTTGAATTACGACTGTTCTTGGAAACGTCTCTGAGGCCAAAATGTTTTCTTCCACACAATCGTTGGGCCCTTTAGTCAATTATCTCCTAAAGATTTAAAGCTATCTAATCAACTATTAAAACCTATTTATTTTTTGATAAATTCAATAATAAGAAAAAATATTCTTACCTCAGTATTATATAATTTTAACTTTGGAAAGATAAAAATTTTACTGCATATTTAGCTCTCTGAAGATAATTTTTTCCTAGCTTTGTATTCCAGTGCCATCTTTAAAATTTTTTTGAGATCGATAAAATGGCTTCGATTGGAAAGTTAGCAATTTTCCGAAGTACGTCATCTCTACGATGTATTGCGTGCTTAGCTAACTTTGGTCTAATTTTATAGACGCTGCGGTTCTGGGCCTAAAGCCCTTTTGATTAAAATGCCAAGACCTTTTCGCTTCAGAATATATTCTCGACCTTAAAATTTACGTTTTTTTTTCTTCTCTCCGCAGACGAATACGGATTCAATTGCGCGTAGTTGACTACTCGATGAGGCAATCGTTTGCTCCATATTCGTTGAAATCCTGATTGGGGTATCAAGTAGGGATGAGTCACTTCATTTTATAAGCCAGCTCCATTTATTAATATGGAAGTTGTTTATTTTGTTTTCTATTATACAGTTTTTCATGAAGAGAAGTTATTAGATTACCCTCCATGATCAGTTTTTGGTAGAGGGCTTTCCAGATTTGAGGTCCTTACCAATCATTTGGTCGTTTCTAGTGTCAGCCGCCATTTTAACTTCATTGTTTTACCCTCTATGTCGGGTTTTCGGGGATGGGTCTTTCAGACCCCGCAGGGTCAAATCGACTTTGGATCTCATCTTTGTCTGTGGTTCCGTCCGGCCGTTCCGCCGTCCGTAGAATTTTTCCGGAACACTTCACGGCCATAGTTATCTACTGATTTTCACCAAATTTTCACACAATTTTCCCCAGTATCGACTTTTTCATCGGAAAAAGAAAGTATCGAGAGCGACTTTTGAATTTTGAAAAAATGGTGGAGATATGCACGTTTGAAAAAAAAAAGTTTTTGGAAAAAAAAAACAGCAAAATTTTTGGGAAAAAAGGGAAATTTTTCTAAATTCAATAACACTTGAAATTATTGTTTCCCTACTTTTTGTACTTCCCTCTCCTTAAACTTCCCCTCCCTTATACTTCCCTCTCCTTAAACTTCCCCTCCCTTATACTTCCCCTCCTTAAACTTCCCCTCCCTTATACTTCCCCTCTTTATACTCCCCCTCCTTTACTTCCCCTCCCTTATACTTCCCCTCCTTAAACTCCCTCTCCCTTATACTTCCCCTCTCTTATACTTTCCCCTCCTATATTTTCCTTGTTTTTAAGGACGTTTTCGGTAAAAGCTCCTCGAACTAGTACTTTTTTCCGGAACATTTCACGGACGCAAAGTTCTTACAGTTGTCTTGAAAATGGCTTTTTTTTCCGAATTCCCAACAATGGCGGAGACCTGTCTGTGCAAAGTTTTCTTTATTGTGCTCCTGCTGTAGGTGTGGCTTCGTCTTCACCAAATTTTCGCCAAATACTCCTTGTATCAAATGAAATTTATTTTCGGGGGCGGATAGGAGAAATTTTGGCTGTTATTCGTGTGGACTGGCTGGGCGAAGACTTCCAGTTTTTCTACCTCGATAATTTATTTTTGTTCTTTTACCGTTTCTTATTAATCCCCACCCCTTTCTTTGTGTCTTTAGACGTTTTTTCTCTGATGTATAGCTTGTACAGATTTGTAACATAATCCTATTTCCTTCACCGTTTGACAGGGGGGGGGGGATCCTTTATAGACGTCACCTGTATTCCTCGTTGCGGAAGTACTTTTGAAACACGTGTTGACATCCCTTTTCCTGCCCAAATCGGAAGCTTTACCGTCCCAAAATACATCGCCGACCCTCGTCTTTTAAATAAAAACTCGCGTTTTTAGACGTCGTTGACGAATTTCGAGACTCGAATAAATCTTTCAATATAAGATCATTAATTTTAAGGGTGGCCCGAATCAAATGTGGCTTTTGAATTAATTGCGGAGTACCAGAGCCAAAAAATTTAAATTCCATTCGCACTTGCGTTTAACATCATGATTTGGCACATGATAAGTCTATTTATTGTTTTACTTTAATTTCACTTTTGGCTTAGTCTCTTTTTTAACCTGGCCCACCAACATGTGTAGGTTAGTAAACTTAAAAGATTTTTTTATTGCGTCTTATACGCAAAGGGTTGATTTTATTATCAAACAATTATTAACCAATAATAGAGGAAGAAATGACGATAACGGGTATCTCACGACGACGTGTTAGAAGGAAGACGTGTGATAGAGGGAATAGCTCACTGACGAGCTTTTTAAGCCGAAACGCGTCGTGAGATACCCGTTATCACAGTCATTTCTACCTCTATTGTGGTTAATTGTTTGATAATTAAAAGATTTTTAAATAATACTTGTAATTTACAATTACATTAATTGTCTTCTATTTAACTTACCTACAATGGCTGAAATGAGGCTACGTGACGAAATATTTTGACGTTGACGTCAGGTTCCGTCGTCACTTTTTGGCATGAGAATGCGTTGTAGGCAAAAATAGAATTTTCTTGATTTTTCACCTCCTTTTGATCTAATTTAAATTTTATATTTTGGTTCTTGACCTCTGAATTCCATCGAATTCCACGATTCACAAGCCAGAGAACGGCTATTTAGAATACGTGTTCCCATTTTGGGTAAATGCCTGCTTGATTTACTGTTTCTGCTCTTTTATTTCACATAAAACTTAAAAGAAAAAAATGGAGCTTTTTCTCCGGCTCATTTGAAAAGCAAAAACCCTCTTGGCTCACGTACTTAATTGCTCAAACTCCTTCCCACTAGAGCAACTGACATACAACTCCCCAAGCATTTTCTTGGCCCTACTGGCTTTCCCACTCCTTCCATTACGTTTCTCAACCCCTTTTCTACACCGATTTTTTCCTTCCGTTTTTAACTTTCTTAAAGAATTTTTGATACCTCCGTCTGGTTTTTGGGGGGGGTCCCCCGACCCCGGAGGTCAATTCGAATATTGATCTTTACCGATCTCAACTTTGTCTGTGGTGCCGGCCGGCCGTCCGTAGCATTTTTTCCGGTTTACGGCCAGTTTTCAACCGATTTTCACCAATTTCTCCAAATTTGCTTTATTTGGTAAACAAGAAAACTAACGAGGGCGATTTTTGAATTTCGAAAAAATGGCGGAGATGGTTTCTTTGAAATTTTAAAAAATTCGCTGCGCCCGAACCGTTGGTCCGATTTTCACCAAATTTTCATCAATTACTCCTATATTTTTAAGAATTTTCTGTGTAAAAAATATTTTTTTACATATATAATCATTTTAGTAGGGAGAAATTTCATACTTCACCCGCTACGAGAGGGACCTCCCTTGGCAAAATTTTTTTCTAAGTATCAAGGAACAAAGAACTCCCTTATACTTCCCCTCCGTTATACTTCCCCTCCGTTTACTCCCCTTTTACTTCTCCCAGTTATACTTCCCTCCTTATACTTCCCCCTCCTATATTTTTACTTCTCTTAAGGAAGTTTTCGTTGGAAGCTTCAAACTAATATTTTTCGACGTTGAGAAATAAATTAAAATGACATTTTTTGATGATTGAAATTTTTTCCTGGGAATCTAATTTTTGCTTACGATCACTTCCTACACTACCCCTCCTTTTTTTATAATCTTACAATTCTTATCTAGAAGACTTTTAAATTTATTGAGATAAAATTTGTTTAGTGTATTAATTCGTAAGTTCCGAATTGGGTAAGAATATTGCTGCATCACCTGATACCCTAATTTTATTTCACTTATGTTTTTAAGCAAAATATATTTTTATTTTTTGTTGATTAGAAAAAAAGTAGTAACGGCGTCAGACGTTATAAGTTAAAAACTTTCGTTATCAAACTAATCTGTTGGGTAATTAATTTTTTTGTTTTCCTAAAATCTGCTGTTTATTTTAATCTTCCATTTTCGATGCCAAAACTCTTGGCCCAAACTTGAACTTGGTGTAGTTTCGTTCTAGGCGTCCACTCATTCGCGTTTCTCTGTGAAAAAATGACTTTTTTTCTAAAATTTTTATAAAAACCACAGTAATCTTTTTTCCGATTAAGTTTTGATTGTAATTTTTTGTTTTGAAGGAGTGGCGAATATGTTGAAGTCGCCAGATCGGAGATCTCCGTCGTGCAACCGAGGGAAGACGATGAGGGATTTTGAGGAAGGAACTCAGCAATTTGAAAAGAGAAAATTTGATTTAAAAATGAGATTTACGTCCTCAACGAGCAACCTGGAACTCGTGCAAACTTTGATAATGTCGAAGAAATTTACGAGACTCACAAAAACTTAAGGTAGCTTTTTATTTTTTAAAAAAAATTGATTATTTTTTTAATTATAGGAAGAAAATAAAAACCTTACGTGCTGAACTAGCGGACAAAGAAGATCTGATATTAAAAACGGGTGATGCGATGAATTTATTAACCAATAAACACAAAGAAGAAATTACTATTTTAAGAGCGAAAGCATTTGAAGAGGCACAAAAATATGAAGAATTTATTCAGAGACTAAAACAGGTTTGTTTACTTTTAAAGCAATTTTTAGGATTCATTTTTTTCTTTCAGGAGTTTGGCATCAAATCACAGAAATACGATGGAAGATTCAACCTCCGTCTACGCCATGGCGTTTGGCTTTCAAGATCAATTAGAAATGGAAGGGACGAGTTCAGATTTTGAATTAAAAAATCAAGTATGAAAATTTCAAAAAAGTCATTTCTTATTATTTTTGTGTAGATGATTAAGATTGGAAAGCGAATTAGGGAAAAATCAAGAACTTGAGTGCGCGACGGGGAAATTCGATCTTTGAAACGGAGAATCGATGACCTTGAACGTGAGACCAAATCGGTCGAAAAAGAGTTGAAGTCAAAAACGACGAAATTGGATGAAGTCTTCACCGATTTGCGTGAACGTGAAGTTTAAAATTGATGAGCTTCACAAACAATTTTCAACCTCGAGTCTCTAGTCAAAAAGAAAAGTGTCGAACTTGAGGTAACTAGTTCATCAATTTTTAATTTCCCTCTGTCCTCATAATGTTAATCCCCAAAATTTTATGTTTCTTTAACCCTTCGAGACCGTTCGACGCCGGATTCTCTGCGCTACTGGCGCAGCACTTTTCCCCTCTTTTGCCCCTCACTTCTCCACGACCGCTCCCAGTGCCCAGCAAAGCACAGAAAGCGACAAGTATGCGATCATCACGTAGTTCATTTCTTCCCCAACAGATTGCCAGTTTTTGCATGTCGCTAGCGCCACGGGAAGGGATGGTATTAAATTATTAGAGAGGCTTCCCGCTGGAGCCGCTGGGCAACTAGCCTGCGGTCTCCAAACGAAAAGCGCGAATGGCAACTATAGTCGCCTGGTCTCGAAGGGTTAAGAATTTTTTTTGTCTAATGAATGTTTTGAGGGGCTTTTCAAGCAGATTCCCTTGATTTTTAGAGTAGGAGAAATAGGCCTTTTTCCACAATTTTCCCGCTGCAAATCATTTCTGCGCATATTTTGGCTTTTCAATCCTAGGGCACTTTGGGAGACTTCTGCTAACCATAGAGAAAAGAAATTTTTCCAAATCTCCCTTAATGAAAAACAATATTTTAGGCTTTTCTTCGAAATTAGAATCCACTATTGGGAACAGGCATTCTGCTTAAAAGATAGGAATTTTTAAAAGAAAAAAATGAATTACTGCGTGAACAAGTAAGGAACTTCATGTTCACATTTTTTTAATTTTGTTTCTCAGTTGACTCAAGTCCATGCTACTGTGAACAGAAAATTATCAAGAGATTACTTAGAATCTGCAGTACCCCAAATCAGTAAAAGTTTTATATTCTAAATTTTAATATTTAAATTAGCTAGTCACTCTTGGTAGGGGGATGGGAAAAT